>JADMLD010001013.1:9852500-10099270 GCA_017589585.1 Phylloscopus whistleri | reverse complement strand
GCTCTACTAAGGAGAAAGCAGAAGCTCGACACAGCAATGGGATTCGGACTCAATGAGAATGGCCTAACAACAGAACTGCACAGGGCTCTGAGTTCCCTATTCTTCCCTGGCTACTATCAGCAAGCAGCGTTCTCCCTGCAAAACTGAGCTTTTAGTCTCTTACAGCTCAAAAAAAGGAAAGAGAGTAAAGAGTCAGCAAGGCCTTTGCTACTGCTGATGCGGACTTGGAAAACTAAAACTCGCTCAGAACCCCATCTGGGGCTGGAAAAGGCAGGAAAGCTTGTGCAGAAGCACCTTTGCTTGCTGGGAAAAGAGACAGTGAACAGGGCTTCTGCACCTAGCTAAACAGCAAACCAACAAGCCAACACAGGCAAGGATGAGAGCGTTGCCTGCTGCAGTGGTCTAAAGCACTGGATGCAGTGAGGGGATGTTTGGCAGGGAAAACAGCCCTGACAGTGCTGAGCGCTGTCATGCAGGGATTTCTGCAAGTCTGCCTGAAGGTCCCTCAGGAGGCTCCAGTGGTTCTGCCTAAAGCTCCCTCAGCACCTCCTCCCTGGCCTTGTCCTCCACATCCTGCCCCAGCTCCCTGCTCCTTCTCTGGACACGCTCCAGCCCCTCAAGCACTTGCTGCTTCCCAGGGGCCCAGAAGTGGACGCAGCACTCCAGCTGCACCCACAGCGCTGCCCAGCACAGGGGGACGGGCACTGCCCTGCTCCTGCTGCCCCACTCTGGCTGACACAGGCCACGATGCCCTTGGCCTTCTTGGCCACCTGGGCACACGCTGCCTCCTGCTCAGCTGCTGTGGACCGGCAGCCCAGGCTCCTTTGGTCCTGGGCACCTCCCCAGGCACCAGGTGGACACTGGACTTGAAATACAGCATCCAGAATTTCAAGTTGTCTTCTCTGCTCTTAGCACTATCAAACACCAGTCAAGGACCTGCAGCTTTGCCCCACTCCAGGCATCCGTTTGAAATTTGCAACTGGAGTTTTCAAAGCAGATTACACAACAGAAAGCATCAACAGACACCTGCGGTCTCTTGTTACGCCTCAGCCCTAGGGTTCAGCACTAGGCAGTTTGTGTCTTTTGCTCCACAAGAGAAAAGTGGCCCCACACGGATACGTGGACAACACAACCATGCCTTTAGAGCTCGTCAAAAGCCAAAAGACAGGTGGACTCAGAGCGCCTGGCAGCTCTGCTAGCGACTGCTCCCTCTCCACAGGCCAAAGAACAACCTGGCAACAAAGGCACCAAACCCCCTGATTTCAAGCAGCAACTCCTCTTCCCCAGTGTTTCTCGGAACTACTCCCACGTAAGCACACCCAAGAAGCTTGTGGGGACAAACCACCCCAAAGAGCTTGTCTGGTCACATCAACATTTTTTGTGCCTGCAGCAACTTGGCAAATCTGTGCAGGGGGACAGGTGTCTCCAGACCACAGTCTCCCCTACACATGGCACAAGGCTGAGCGCAGTGTCTTTGACATGCTCCCTCCTCTGGAGACAGGCGGCCTCCGTGCTCCAGGCTGGCCCCTGTCAGAGGCGCCTAAACATGACAGGTCAAAGCCCCTTTGCCAGCTGTCACTGCCTGGGAGGAATGGTTAGCTCCTGGCAGGACTGCAGCACTCAGCATCCTCAGCCAGCAGCAGCAAGTGCTGGCTGGCCAGAAACTGGCAGCTCTGCCATGCCCTAAAGACAGCAGCCTCCAGACCCAGCACTTACTGTCTGGGTATAATTCGGCTGTGTTTTAACCAGAACTGGTGGCTTGTGCTCCTTTTGCTCCTTTTGCTCTTCTTTGGCCTCTTCTCCAGGAGCAGAGAGAGCCATCAGACAGACTGCTGTTAGTTCTGCACTCTGTGGAAAGAGAGAAGCATGAGGGACAGGCCATTAGCTAGCATTTAGAAGCTTCTTTCCTTTCCCATCTACAACCAGCTCTACTAAGGAGAAAGCAGAAGCTCGCATAGCAATGGGATTCGGACTCAATGAAAATGGCCTGATTCATCAAAACTTTATATGGCCCTGAAATCCCTGTTTCTTTTTGGCTACTACCAGCAAGCAACATTCTTCCTGCAAAACTGAGCTTTTAGTCTCTTACAGCTCCAAAACGGAAAGGGAGGAAATAGTCAGCAAGGCCTTTGCTACTGCTGATGCGGACTTGGAAAACTAAAACTCTCTCAGAACCCCAACTGGAGCTGGAAAAGGCAGGAAAGCTTGTTCAGAAGTACCTTTTCTTGCTGGGAAAAGAGACAGTGAACAGGGCTTCTGCACCTAGCAAACCAGCAAACCAACAAGCCAACACAAGCAAGGATGAGAGCGTTGCCTGCTGCAGTGATTGAAGCACTTGGATGCAGTGAGGGGATGTTTGGCAGGGAAACAGCCCTGACAGTGCTGAGCGCTGTCATGCAGGGATTTCTGCAAGTCTGCCTGAAGGTCCCTCAGGAGGCTCCAGTGGTTCTGCCTAAAGCTCCCTCAGCACCTCCTCCCTGGCCTTGTCCTCCACATCCTGCCCCAGCTCCCTGCTCCTTCTCTGGACACGCTCCAGCCCCTCAAGCACTTGCTGCTTCCCAGGGGCCCAGAACTGGACGCAGCACTCCAGCTGCACCCACAGCGCTGCCCAGCACAGGGGGACGGGCACTGCCCTGCTCCTGCTGCCCCACTCTGGCTGACACAGGCCACGATGCCCTTGGCCTTCTTGGCCACCTGGGCACACGCTGCCTCCTGCTCAGCTGCTCTGGACCGGCAGCCCGGGGCTCCTCTTGTCCCCTGCAGCTCCCCAGGCATCAAGGTGGACATTGGACTTGAAATAGAGCATCCAGAATTTCAAGTTGTCTTCTCTGCTCTTAGCACTATCAAACACCAGTCAAGGACCTGCAGCTTGACATCCCACTCCAGACATCCGTTTGAAATTTGCAACTGGAGTTTTCAAAGCAGATTACACAACAGAAAGCATCAACAGACACCTGCGGTCTCTTGTTATGCCTCAGCCGTAGGGTTCAGCACTAGGCAGTTTGTGTCTTTTGCTCCACAAGAGAAAAGTGGCCCCACACGGATACGTGGACAACACAACCATGCCTTTAGAGCTCATCAAAAGCCAAAAGACAGGTGGACTCAGAGCGCCTGGCAGCTCTGCTAGCGACTGCTCCCTCTCCACAGGCCAAAGAACAACCTGGCAACAAAGGCACCAAACCCCCTGATTTCAAGCAGCAACTCCTCTTCCCCAGTGTTTCTCGGAACTACTCCCAGCTAAGCACACCCAAGAAGCCTGTGGGACAAACCACCCCAAAGAGCTTGTCTGGTCACATCAACATTTTTTGTGCCTGCAGCAACTTGGCAAATCTGTGCAGGGGGACAGGTGTCTCCAGACCACAGTCTCCCCTAGACATCTCACAAGGCTGAGCTCAGTGTCTTTGACATGCTCCCTCCTCTGGAGACAGGCGGCCTCCATGCTCCAGGCTGGCCCCTGTCAGAGGGGCCTAAACAGGACAGGTCAAAGCCCCTTTGCCAGCTGTCACTGCCTGGGAGGAATGGCTAGCTCCTGGCAGGACTGCAGCACTCAGCATCCTCAGCCAGCAGCAGCAAGTGCTGGCTGGCCAGAAACTGGCAGCTCTGCCATGCCCTAAAGACAGCAGCCTCCAGACCCGGCACTTACTGTCTGGGAAATCTCAGGCTGTGGTGCGACCAACGTTGCACTCTCGTGATCATTTTCCTCCTCTTTGGTCTCTTCTCCAGGAGCCGAGATAGCCACAGGAGAGACTGCTCTTGATTCCACATTCTGTGGAATTAGAGAAGCATGAAGCACAGGCAATTAGCTAGCATTTAGAAGCTTCTTTCCTTTCACATCTGCAACCAACTCTACTAAGTAGAAATCACGAGCTCTGATAGCAATGGGATTCGGACTCAATGAAAATGGCCTGAATCAACAGAACTTCTTAGGGCTCTGACTTCCCTATTTCTCCCTGGCTAGTATAAGTGAGCAACTTTCTCTTTGCAAAACTCAACTTTTAGTTAATTCCAGCTCTTAAATTGAGAAGTAAGGAACATCTAGAAATGTCTTTGTTTTTTCTGGTGCAGACATTGGGGCAGGTTTTTTTTCAGGCTACCCATCTGCCCGTCTTCTGCATTCTTTTTCACTGTCCAAGCCACAGCTTGCTCTACTTTTTTGAAAACTTGGAATACATGAGGTTTCTGTCTCACTCACCTCAGGACTGGAACCTCTGAATACCTGGTGCAGGTGACCTGTAGTGGGGAAGGAAAATGAACGAGTTTCTTTGAGAAAACTGCCTGGGCTGGTGAATCCCACAGAATAATTCAACCCGAACAGAGAATATTTTCCATTCCACAACATGCCTCCAGGAGACACAGTTCTTTTACACAGGTAGCAAAAGAACAGGACAGTATTCTTGGCTGTGTGTACATTTCGGCCTATTTTGCCAGTAAATTAATAAAAACTTGATTATGCAAATGCAATTGTTCTTTGGCATCCAGTGCACCTGTTCTACCAAATACATAAAGCAGCTTTTTTTTTATCCTCTCCTTCAGATACATTTTTTTAAATCACTTACAAGCACTAATTCTCATTAACTTGCTAAAAGCATTTGCCCCAAAAGCCTCCCTAAAATCCCTGTGAGCTGTGGCAGTTCTATTGTGAAACAGCACAGCAGCAGTTCCTGGGCTCAGGAGCAGACACTTACTGCTTTGGAGTTTGCACTTGATTGCAAAGGGAATCCCTATCTTAGCACTCAGTAAAAGGTCAAGTTATACAGTCAAATCCTTTCATGAGAAAATTCAGACAAAAAAAGAAGCTTTCTCTGAATTTTGGGAATAACTGCAGAGTTTTTAGATGGCCACCTGAGAAAGTCTCCCAGTCTACATTTTCGAAGTTGTCCTGCTTGACCCTGCCAGCTGAGGAAACGAGAGACTGTTGCCACAGACTCTCCCATGGAGGGAACAGAACCCCTGCAGGTTCCCTTGCAAATGCTGCCCCTGTGGCTACGGACACCCCCTTTTTAGCTGAGTGTGTTAACAGGAGCTTTACCAAACCAGTGGCATCCTAATGGTTTTTCTGTCTCCAAATCCACCCAGTCGCTACGAAAAAACAGGAAGACATACAAGAGCCAGGTTAGGTTACACCCAGGGAAAACCTCTACTTACATGCCAGGTGTGTCAAGTAGTAGCTAGAATAAGAAATGCCATAAGCAATGCAAACTGCAGCAGCAAGTTGCTCAATCATTAGAGCACTGCTCTGCAAGTTTTCAGACTGTGCTGTGACACTAGATACAAGATACAAGGCTCCTGTCGGTGTGTAGCTGCCCACTGCAGGTGGAATGCTCCTGCACGGAGCAAGCCCAAGAGCTCCTCTGACACTGAGGCCTTCCGTGCACCAAGGCAACCTTCTGATGTCACCACCAGCACATGGCAACCATGCCTTGACATCACAAAGCAAATGCTCTGTGTTGGTCTGGGAATTCAGGTAAAGCAACCCAACCTTCCCTACAGCAAACACAAAACAGCCTGGGAAGTTCTCCTCTGTCACAAAGAAGCACAAACCCCCTGGTAGGCCAAACCCTGCTGTTCAAGGCATCCAAGAGTAACTCCAACAGTGCCCCAAGCACCTACAGCCTGGACCTCAGCTGAGCACTCAGATGGGACCAAGGCAAAGGAAATCAGACCAAGAAAATGGCCCAAAGCACTGCACACAACCAGGAGAGAAAGCACTATTGGTATAACAGCTGAAATCATTCCTAACCAATCTCCCCATATATTTGTACATTTATTGGACATGCCCTGGGCTCCTGCGTATGTACATCTCTGCCTTTATTCCTCTTTGGAAGCAGTCAAATTGGCAGGATCTGCCCACCAGCAGCAGCTGCTCCAAGCTGGGAAGGCAACAGATGATGCAATTTTCAAAGGCTTCAGTGTCCCAGGTGAAGCCAAGGCAGGACTGGGTTGAAAGGTGCTGGTGCTGCTGCTGCTCTGTGCCAGAGAGCCCTGGCTGGGCAGGGCACGGCGCCCACTGTCCTGCAGGCTCTTTCTCCTGCCAGAGCTGGGCACACCTGGGAACAAGTCATAACCACTTGTGGGGAAACCAAGGGGTTTGTGGGGGCTGCATTGCTCTGCACACACCCGGGCCACCTGCAGCACATAGCTTAGGCCCCCAAAAAGGTAAACCAGAGGGAAACAGCTGGAAAAGTTTCATTTTGACCTTTCTTACCTGCTCAACAGGAATTGCCAAACTGAAAGTTCCCAAGCAGGGCCCGATTCCCGCTGCCAGCTCACGGTTGGAAAGGAGGCATTACTTTATTTCAGTGATGGATGCATGGGGAAGCACATCCCTAACACGTGCATACCCATCAATCTCACCTAGTAGTTTGTAACCATGGAACTAAGACAAATTCATTACTTGGCTGAAACTCACAGGCTAAAAATTCCCTCAAATTATTTGACATATTTCAATCATTTCTCAGAATTTATTGACATGAGAGTAGGAGTGTCCTGAAAGTCCCTGGTGGTAGTTGTTACATGTTCAGGAGGAGACCTATGCACAAAAGAACCCAAGACGCAACTGGGGTTGCAAAGCAAATTTATTCTATTAGTTGAAGTAGCAAATAATACATACCAACTGGATTCCCAAAAATCTGCTGAGTAGGAGAAGGAGATGAAGCGTGGTGCTCGGCTGAAGGGGCAGGCAGGCAATGCACTTTCAGGACACCCCCTGGATCAAAATGGTGTGCATATTGTTCTTCTCACCCCTCCAACCCTGAAGCAGGCCTTATAATTCCTGCTCAGGAGTTGAATTTTCCCAGTTACAGCATCAGCTCACACATGGCTGGCATGTGAGATGAGGCCACGATGGCTCACAATACCAAGTCCATGCCAACAATGGCTCCATTATGCATTGCTCATCTTTCAAAGCTTAACTGCCCACCCTTTGTCCAATATATTGTTTCTCTTTCAAGGGTCAAGTTCCCATCCCTTACCCAATACAGTTTTCTTCATTGTCTTGTCAACCTGCCCAAACATGGATCAAATATGGCAGGGCCTCAGTCATGACTCCGGTCCCTGACACAGTCATTTGGGGAACACCCCATTCCTCAAATTCTCCTTTGGTGGTCAAAAGCCTCCTAAAACCCCTCTCTTCCCTTGAATGCATTCCAGCTACCTTCTTAACAAGATCATTGTCTTTATTCTCAAGGCTACGATAGCCCCTTGCCCACATTAATCACTGCAATGGGAGAATACAGGGTTCAGCACTGTCTGTTAAAGCTAAAGGAATTCACAAGATTAAGCCCTATTTGTTACGCTTGAACATTTTCCCAGTGCGTCTCCTTCCCTTTTCTTGGAATCAAACACAAGCATTTCCTCAGTAAGGCCTGCAAGTGCTCCTGCTGAATGAAGCTATGTCGGGTCTGGCTTTCAGAAATTAATAAAGAAAACACAAATTGCCCACCAAAACCCTTCTGCACCCTTCCAAATCACTTCACTACTCAAGCACAACAATCAGGCACAGCCCTGACTCCCTCTCTCCTAGCAGCTCAGAGCTGCATTGCACAGTGCTTGCTGTGTGCCGGACAGCAGAAAGCAGTCTGACCTGCTGCCCCTGAATATTTCTGCTGAAAGGAATGTGCTAATATCTTCACAAATAATTGGATGGGTGAAGGTGTGATGGGTGATAACATCTTTGAAATGGTTCTTAATGTCTCTACTAACTTTGGGCAGGAGTTTTGTTACTGAGCTCAGACAGCTGGGTCCTGAGATACACAAGGGTTTGCACAAGCCTGAACTTCAGAACTTTGGGGTAAAAGAGGAGGTTCAAAGCGGGGAATATGTGGAAGGCAGTTCAGGAAGGCTGTACCTTCCTAGTACCTCAGCCAGTAAGGAAAGGAAGAGAGCAACATGTGGTAGGGAGTTTAGGATAAAAGGAGGGTGCATCTTTTGAAACCTCAAGGAAGAAAACCCTGTGGGCGTGTGCCCTGGTGGACTCTCTCCCTTTATTCTAATAAAGTTGAAGGGACTCCTCTGTCTCCTTTTTTGGACATAACCTTCTGCTGTTTGTGGATTTTCCTGACAACTGAGGCCCAGTCCAGGATCTTTCCACCATCCAAGGATGGCACACGGCAAGAGGAGCTGAAGGTGGGCCTCACCCAGTTTCAGTGACCAGCTCCCTCTGGCACTGGCAGCACCAGGCAACAGACGGGGTATCCGAGAGTGTCCAGGAGACAGATGAGAGGTGGACCAAGGGGGGGTCTGTGAAGTGTCCATAGTAAAGCATCACTGGACATGGATGTACAGAGGGAGCAGTGAGGGAAAGCGGAGAAGAGTCTCAGCAAATGCCGTGGGTGAGTACAACTTTGGGGAATAAAACGTGGCAGGACACCCAGGGTGGGCAACAAAGGAAACTTGAAAAAGGGGTCTCCACTATAGGAATGATGATGCCAAAATACCTCAAAAGGGTCCTTTAGGAGAATGTTGAGATGGTTTGCACATTCTCCCAGAGTTAGTTAAAAGGACATGGGCATCCAGAGCGGGCAATAAGAGGCACCGAGAAAGGGTTTTGGCAGCCCGTGCCCAAAGGGGGCAATATGGTGTTGTTTTGGAAAGGATTGGTTGAAGGGGAGTGTGGAGAAATATGGTTAAGGCAAATAGCAGCAGGAGGCTATGCAATAAGGAACGACTGGGAAGTTCTCTGCCTTATCTTCAAAATCTGCAGTCTAATACACAGCCAGCTGCAAGTTTTTTGTGCTCCTGGCTTCCAGGATAGGGAAAACAGGGAAGTATTCCTCCTACACCCCACTCTTCCCCAGGTCATTACGGAATCAGGGTGGAGGATTGGGGTTTTGTAAGGGGGTTCCTCTATAGTGAGGAGTGCTGAGGCTGGGAGCAAGAGTGCGGGACCGGCAGCACGGGCTGGGAGGAGTGCAGGACTGAGCCGAGGCTGTGGGACAGCCAGAGCTCAGCTCCAGGAGCTGCCCAACTCCACAACCTCCACGGACAGGGGCTGCCAAGGCCCCCAGCTCTGTGAGGTAGCAGTAAGCCCCAGCCACCTGCCCGTCCCTGTGGCACCATTGGCTGTGCCCCATCGGCTGAGCTGCGCCGGCACCTGGTGCTTTACAGAGCTTGTGGTGCTGGGAGAGCGGCCCAGGGCCCAGACAGGTGTGCTGAGGGGGGCAGGTCTGGACACTGCGACTGGACAGGGGAGCGGCTTTGACTTGCAGTATCAGGTACAGCGACTGTCTCTGGCATACAATACAAGAGATAATGTGTCACCAAAGCTTGGCCTGATACATGAAGGGATGTCGTTTAGGTCACAAGGGAAGCACCAGGGAACTGAATGATTTTGAGCTGTGGGAGAATGAGAACCCACAGGCAGTAGCAGCAGGGTGGGGCTAGAGGACGGGCAGAATAAGTCCCTGGACGAACCGGTTAGAAAGATGAAAGAAAGGATGAGAAAAAGGTAAACATAGAGGTGAGAATAATGGCAATTTTTACAACACTTGACAGGAAAAAGTGCAGGCAGCACCAGGACCACAGGCAAGGGGATGGCCACCAGGACAGCAATTGGGAAAGAATGAAACACTAGAAATGTGTTGTTCAGGGTGTCAGGATCTTCTATTGTAATTTGAATTTCATGCCGAAGGGAGAACAACTGCTCAAATGCTCTTTTCATAAGTGGGAAGGATGTGTGTGTTGAGTTTTGCCGGCAAATAAAAGTAACACTGGGACGCCCATGACAGTTTTCTGAATGTGTGAGATGGGTTTGAAAAGCCTGAGTTCCTGATTGCTCCGAGTTGTGGTTGTGGTTCACCAGGAAGGAATTTGATGGCTGGAGCTGAGAACGCAAGTTAGTGTTCTAAGGGGTAATGGGGAGGCTAACAGTGGTGCGAACGCTGGAGTCAACCCAGAGATGTGGCAGTCCCAGGGAAAGATGGGCTTTCTCTGGGACTCCACATTACTTTGGAGGGTCTCCACATTACTCTGAAGCGATCTAGACAGCTGGTGTCTAAAAAGCAAGACCCTCTTTTAAAGGAAGAAAGGATGGGGTTGCAGCCTGTAGCTGAACTAAAGATGGGTCTTTTGGAATCATGTATGACCCCCTATAACACTCCTATCCTGTCAGTTCTAGAGCAGGACCTGAGAAGAGTAGGTGAAACTCTTAAACACAGGCACTCCACGATCTTAGATCCTAGAGTACCATCTCAAGTCAGGTTCCCTCCTCACACTGGTGCTCAGCACTTGATTTAAGGGATACTTTCTTAGGATGCCCTCTTACAGAGCATAGTAAACAATATTTTGCCTTTGAGTGGGAACAAGAGGCAAAAGAGAACGTGGACAATCCTTTCTCAGGGCTAAACAAAAGCACCAATCCTATTTGGGTAAGCCTCACAAAAGCTATTAAAGGAGTTTACTCCACCCCCAGGGATTAGGTTATTGCAATATGTGGATGACCTGCTCCTTTCAGGAGAAAAAGAGGAAGGGGTAGAAGAAGTCACTGTGGAATTGTTCCATTTTCTGGCTCGGGGGGAGGTGACGGAGGAGGTACAACTGATGCTGAAAAAGGTTCAGAGTGTCAGCACTTGTCTTTCACTACAGCCTTTTATACCCTTCATCTTACAATGCATCTGTGTGTCCTCTCTACCCTTTTGTGATTGGTCAGTACAGCCCAGCACTCCGTGTTCCTTTGCCTTCAATACTCTTCACCTCTCCTACACAGTTGTAGCCCCTTAGGGATGAGGCTTGGCCACAGCCTCATTCCCAATCACACAAACTGTGTGCCTCTAAGTCCTCCTTTTTTTTTTGTTTGTTTTGTTTTGGGTTTTTGGGGGTTTTTTTTTGTTTGTTTGTTTTTTGGGGGGGGAGTGTTTTTTGTTTGTTTTTTGTTTTCTTTTAAATAAATGCCATGTTTACCATCCTTCTACAGGGCTCTTGCAGAAGAAATAGCAAACATGGTACAAGTATCTTTTTGTGTAGGTTCCACTAGCTCTGGAAGGTGTCCGTGTACTGACCTTGATTCATTCCCCAAACCTACAAGACATATCATCAAAAATCCATACATCTACACTTACAGAATATTGACAATATCAATAGCTGCACAACTCTATAAAGCAACAGACAAGAATAAGCTAAAAGTTATATAGTAGGATATTAATAAAATCAACTATATAATTCTATCAATAGCTATACAACTTTAACAACATCAATAAATATACAACTTTATAAAGTAATATACAAGGATAAGATAGAGTCTATATGTTCCCATCACCTGCACGTTTTTACAAAAAGCGTGTTAGAATAACAGATACTGTACACAAGGGAGTAATAGTAAGATGATTCAATATAAACACAGCTTTCTAAACTCTTGCCTGTAGGGTTCCACTTATCATTCCCCCTTTTTGTTTTTGAAGAAAGGCTTTAACTGCAGAATGAAAACGTTCTATAACAGCTTGAGCCATCGAAGAATGTGAAACACCAATGACATGCTGAATACCCCAAATTGTTGGACAAGAGTTGTTGGGTACACTGAGCTACATAACCAGGTCCATTATCAGTCTTGACAACACGTGGTACACCTAAGGCTGCAAAAGCACCACGCCAATGCCAGATCACATCTCTTGCCTTCTCTCCTGCATGTACAGAAGCCCAACAGGCCTTAGAATAAGTATCCACAGAAACATGTACATGTTTAAGGCAACCAAACTCTGAAACACGAGTGAGTGGTAACTGTCTTTCTGCGCTGGTATGATAGAAATACCCATTCTAAGAAATGCAAAGGATTGTGCCAACTGTCATGCTGTTGGGCTATGAGGCCCACAGGATGGTCTTGAGATACTAAAATATATGCACTGAGAGGTATGGCGGTAACCACTTTCCAAGCTCTTTTCCCTTGTATTGCTGATTCTACTTGCTTCAAGGCAGCAAGTGCTTCTGGTGACAAGCTCCTGGAAGATAACAAGGAGGGATTACCTTTTAATAAATCAGTGGTGCCAACAGCACATTCAACAATCCAACAATGGCCTGATCCAATTAATTGTGCCTAGCAATTTTGCAAGCCATTAAATATTTGTACAGAAGGCCGAATGATCGGCATTTGAGGTTCAACGATTTGGTCCAAGACTTTCATTCCCAAATACAACCAGGGAGCTGGTTGCTGTACTTTCTCAGGAGCAACACACAAACCATAATTTGTTAAAACCTCTTGCATTACAGGCATTTCCACATTGAGCTGTTGGTGCAGCAACTAAAATATCACCCATATACTACACTGAGTTCCAAGACACTCTAAGTTGCTTTTTCACTGTTCAGTGTTCCCTAGCTCTGCATTAGTTTTAGGGCTATATATGCAAACACACGTATGTCAAAGTTAGGGAAAGACGGTTATAGCAAAATGCACTGTACTTCATCAACAAGTAATTCTACATCAAGTTCTGATTCTATTTAACTGCAGCAAATGCTACAATCTACTTGTACTCATTTTCCTTTTGAGGAAGCTGCCTATTAAATGAGTAAACTACATATTAAATACAATATTGTCAACCAAAAAGACAACACAAGGTGCACAAAACAGAGTTTTGCAAACATGACTGACTTGAAAACTTAATTTTCATATGCTCAATGGGAGAAAGTTAAGCTTAAATCAAACTAGTTTATTACCTTATAAAATTTTAAATTAGAATTTTAAACAACAAACAGTTAAATAAAGTCAACAGGCTACACCTCAAATCACAAGTACTGTTTAATCACTAGTCTCTTATTAAATTATCCCATTTCTTATTATTCAAAATAAAATTCTTTTTTACTCAGCCCAGTAATTGGTTGCTTCTCTGGAATATAATATTATCACCCTAACCAACCGTAACTCTTGAGGCACTATTAAATTGAATCTTATTTGTTTATCTTTGAAAACAATTTTCTCATGGGTGCCAGAGTAATGTCTGGACAATATCAAAATACTGAAAGCATCTCTGACCCACCACATGGCAGAAGAACAACATGCTTCTGGTCAGCAGCTTGGGATAACTAAAAACATGGTCAGTGTCTTGGTTTGGAAAGACAGGTATCTGCCAGGGAAACTGGGGTTTCCCTTAGAACGGAGAATGTAAACCCCTCACCCCCCGCCAAATTATAATTTTGCAATTAAGGGCTCTCAGGCAAAGATTTGGGAATAGGAATAACAGTTCTTTACTAGGGATATCAATAATACAAATGTGGTAGAAAAAACAAAACCACCCCACCAAACCAGCAAACAAACAAACAACAATTTTGGAAAGCCCTGACAAAGTCAGAGCTACAACCTGATGCCCCGTTGGTCAGGGCGTTGGAAGCAGTCCAAAGGTAAATCCTCCTGGAGTGGCAGATGTGGTTCCGTTGAAGTAGAGATGATCCTGTAGCCAAAAGGGTCCAGAGGTGGTGAGAAGGGGTCTGGTGATGGTGAGAGGGGGTTCAGTCTTCCTCCGGTAATCGGGTGAAGCAAGAGAGCTTCCTGTTCCGTAGTCCCAGTTTTATCCAGGTAGGAATGGTTGGCTCCCCCCACTGGGTGGAGCATCTCACAATAGGATGATGGAATGTGGATGTACTATTTTGGGGAGGCTAGGGGTGTCTTAATGGTCCATTAGCAGAAAATATTCCCCGGGCAGTAAAAGAGATAAGGAACAATGCCTTACCCAGTTTCAACAGTTGGGCCATTATCAAAAGGCACCCGCTCCCCTCCTCCCAGAGTAAACAAGAGATAAAGCAGAACAATTCCTCAACTGCTTTCAGCAGATGAAAGTAGAATACACAATTTAGGTTCCATAACCCAAGACATTATCCATAACCCAAGACAGTAAGCAAGGAGCTAAGAAACAGACTTTAAACTTATAACCTGCCTTATTCCAGGTAAGCTTTCTCTTTCAAGTTATCCCTGCAGAGCTGCTGCCACCTGCAAATTATCATTTCTCTTCTAGCAATACTTTGGACCAACTGAGTCTGCATGTTTTGTGAACAAAGTGAAGTGGTTTAACAAAAGCTATTTATGTCAAGATTTATGGTGTCTGAAAAAGCAGTGATAGAGGTTACCACTTCAATAAAAGGGTTCACTTGGGTCAATACAGAATATAATGCTAAACACCGTTTTTGAGTAGACACTCCACAAGTGCACAATGACTGCCACACTTGGAAGTTATTCTAAAAGTAGGCAAGCCCTAGAGATATTATATAGTATACAGATGATACGATACAATACGATACGATAAGATACTTTTCTCCACTTTTAAATGTGAATTTAAATGGAAATTTTAGATTGGGATCACTGAATGGAATTCTAGCAACATTTCAACTTTTTATTTGAATGTTGGGAGGCCCCAGTATGTGCACAAGTACTAACCAAGTTACCTTTTTCCCTTAGTTTTGTAAAAAAAAATTCAAGCACCTCCAGTTATTTAGTTTTGATACTGTAACAGCTACAACTAGACGTAATAATGACGGACGTAGATTTCTTTCATCTTACAAGGCTTCTCTTAAAGCTTCTTTAGTTTTATCAGCCTCATTAGAACAAGAGGCATTATTTATGGTTACTCTAAGGCAAACAAACTGTAATCATTGTGTGAGACCAATACTAGAAATTAACTCTACTGTTCTCCATAAATGAGCTTTCTATGACACAAATTGTTTTTCACAAGTTTGAATTCCAGTGCAGCTAATAAGAAGCAGCTAGCATTTCCAACTCAAAGTTCTTGCTCTCTAGTTAGTACTTTTCCTGAGTCTTCCTATTTTGCCACAAATCAAGACCACTAGCAGTCTAAGGGCAGACAGAATGTCATAAAATGTCCAGTCAAATAAATCCCTTTTTGCTACCAAAAATAGCAACATTTTTGTTTCACTTCAGCATAAACAAGGTGGTCCCAAGTGCTGCAGTACTACAACAGCAAAGCCCCTGAGATGATGCAATTTCTAAGTAAACTTGAAATGCCCCTTTTGCCCGCATTGAGAACAGCTTTTGGAGAGCTGCACAGCTGCAGCAACTTGCGCTACAAGCTGCTCCACCTGGTATTGTGTTATCCCAATCTTGCTGCAATTCACAAACCTAACACATATGTTTCACCAGCAAACAAACACACCATACTGAACAACAGAGCTATCCTGTCTCCAGCCCCCACTGCTGCTTTAATAAGTTCTCTTGTTCCTTTTTCAGTTTTTCTTGCATGACTTGGTTACTGCAAGCCTCTCTTATGTCCTTTCTGTGCAGCTCTGACTCCGCCTCTCAGAGCCCTACCTTGTTTTTCTTCCCACACTCCTGCAGCAGTGACTCAGCAAACCTCCCCCCGCCACTCCTCTGGGGCCTCGCTGCTGCGGCCACTCAGCCCTGCGGCCACTCAGCCGCTGCTGTGTCCCACCGTGCACACTGGCGTTCAGGGGGAACCTGGCACCACCCCGACACCCCACCGGACTGCAGCCATACCATGGTGGAGGGATGCAGGGCTCGCTCCACCGTGCCTGCAGGGAGCAGCAGGCAGCGGCACGAGTGAAAGCGCAGTCGGTACTCTCCCATCTTTAACAAAAAAGGCAGTTTGTATGTTTGCTCCCAAGCCACCTCCTTTATACCACAAAAGCAAACTGCACAGCTTCACCCCGTTTCCTTCATACCGAGTAAGCAAAGTGCGTAGCGTCACTCTATTTCCTTTGTACCAAATAAGCCAAATGCACAGTGCCTGCTCTTCATATCCAGCGCCCTTCTTCTGCAAAATTCGTAACAAAATAATTCGTAACAAAATGTCCAAAATGAATTTTCCTTCTCCTAATATTTGAGTCCTCATTATTATATTTCCCAGTCGCTTATTTCTTTTGCACCAAATAAGCAAGGCACATAGTGCCCGCTCTTCACACTTAATACCTTTCCTTTGTAATATTCGCAGCAGGATGTCCAATCTGGAACTCTTCCTCTGCTATTACCTGAGCCCCCGTTCCTAAGTTCCCAGCTGCTCACCTGGGCATGTTGCGTTTGTCTGAAAGTCATATAGACGTTCAGGCTCTTGGTCCTGCCTGCTTTGCTCTTCAAGCTCTCGGTTCACCGGGCTCAGTTCAGCTGGGCTCCACTGTCTTACTCCCTTAGGTCTACAGTTGTCTACCCAAACCACCTCGGGATCATGCCATCTTATCGCGTCGGGGTCACCAGATGATGGAGGAGGTACAACTGATGCTGAAAAAGGTTCCAAGCATCAGTACTTTATTGTCTTTTCACTACAGCCTTTTATACCCTTCATCTTACATGTATTACACCTGTGTGCCCTCTCTACCCTTTTGTGATTGGTCAGTACAGCCCAGCATTCCATGTTCCTTTGCCTTCAATACTCTTCACCTGTCCTACACAGTTGTAGCCCCTTAGGGATGAGGCTTGGCCACAGCCTCATTCCCAATCACCACAAACTGTGTGCCTACAGGGAGGTTTGGAGTGGCTGAAGAAAAGGCACAGGTGATGGAGAGAAAGGTTGAATATTTGGGGCACATTTTGACTTAAAGCTTGAGGTGTGTTGGCCCAGAGGGGGTCTGGGAAGTCTTGGAGGTGCTGTTGTCCAGGACAGAGGGGGAGCTGTAACAATTTTTAGGATTAATAGGGTGTTATAAGACCTGGATTAAGGACTTGTTGTTCTGTGGCTTTTAAACCCAGGATAGTCCCAAAGTTGTTATATAGAGACAAGTAGGAAAGCAGAACTAAAGAAAATTAAGAGAAAGGTGGATTAATGCCCCAGCTTTAGCTCTCCCAGGCCCAGAAAAGGAATTGGAAATGTATGTGGATTGGTTGCAAAGACTGATTTCTCCTGTGTGAATCATTCATGAATGTGGAAATACTCTTTGGAGGGGCTGCTTTTTCCGGTGATCCCATGTCCAAATTTAGGAATGGTGAAAGAATTTGCTGAACAGTGAGAATGCACGGGCTATTTCTACTGACTTTGGGTTGTGCTGAAGGTACCCAGAATTGTAGTGCGTCCTGGTACAGGGCTATGCCAAAGGAATTCTGCTGCTGGTGCTGGGATGTTTGGAAATCGAGGGGGTGGCCCCACTGTTTGCTCTAAAGGTTACTGAGGCTCTGTTGTCTGCAGAGTTGTGCAGCCACGACTTTGATTATAACTCATGGCAGGATTGTAAAAGGCTGGCGCCAAGTTCTAGGTGGATGACCAGCACTAGGCTGTTATGGTGTGATATGTAACAGGAGGATTTAGAATTTAGAATCCAGCCTCCTGTTTACCTGGTCCTGAGAAAGGAGCCTTAAAGGAGGCTCGTGACTGTATCTAGGTTACAGATGTCCAGACTGGAGCTGAGGAGGATTTGCAGGACCCCTCTGCCGAATGGAGAAAACGTGTTTATGAATGTGTCTCCAGGGATGGTGGGAGAAAAACGAGTACTATAGTGAAGAGAAGGGAGTTGCAAGGAAGGGCGGCAGGGAGCTGCTGTGAGCTCAGAATTGTATGCCTTGGTAAAAGCCTGCAAAGTGTACCAAGGAAAGGCACTGAATATTTACAGATTCCTCTGTGAATCTTTCTGTACTTTACAAGTATGCATGTGTAGTGGTACGAGTTTGGAAGTCTGTGAGGAGAGAGGTTTATTTACTTGCAGGGAAAAACATTCACTCATGAGAGCTCAATTACTCACTTATTGGAGGCGGTGAATTTACCAGAAGAGGTAGAAATAAGAGCTGTTAAGGACATCAGGCAGGGTACTCAGAAGAGACAATAGGTAATCAGCTGGCCAATGGAGATGTTCAGAAAGCAGCACTTCTGCCAGAGGTCTCTGGGATCCTCCTTTTGCTCCCTGTGACTCAGCTGCTGCCTGGGTGGTGGTGCTGTCTTTTCCACCAGAGGAAGATAATTAAAGGTAGTGGAGCAGCAGAAAGAAGGGAGAATTGAGTCACAAAAGACAGTAAACATGATGCCAGAAGTTTTGACCCTGCAGGTCTTGGGGCAACTCCATGGGGGGAGTCCTTGGGACTTTCGAGGATTGGCAGAGACGTCCTTTAAGATGTACTGCCTTGGGTCTTTTCATTTTAGCAAAACAAGCTGTTGAGGGGTGCCTGGCCACCCTAGTTAATAGCCAAGAGTACAAAGGAGATTGCAAGGCAGGGAAATGACCTTGGGGTCTGTCCTTCCCATGGATGTTGGGTGTATTCTGCTGAGATGCCCTGGGCAAGAGGGCTTAGATATCCTCTGGTAGTGGTATGCCGGCTGGTCAGAGAAGTTTCTAGCTGCTTCAGCAACTATTTGATCAGTTAACAAATGATTTCTGAATGTGGGATTGTGAAGGCAGTGGACTTGCACGGGGGAACTCATTTCACAGGGGGATCCTTCAAGAAATTACGGTGGCTTTGAGAATTCAGTGGGACCTCCATATGCCTTGACAATTCAGGTCGAGTAGAAAGGATGAATGAAGGAATAAAGAAACACCCTTTGAAGCTGGTGACAGAAACCAAGAAGCCATGGGTATGGTTTTTGCCATTAGCTTTGCCAAGAGTAAGAGCCAAATCTGAGGGGATATTCAATTATCCCCCTTTGAATTGTTTGGGATTCTTACCTTGTTAATTTTCAATGTGGTGAGGAAGTGGAGATATATATTTAACCAGTATGTGGCCAGGATACTGTGTCTCATGAAATCTCTTTGACAGGAAGCCCAGTTAGCACAGACACTGCCTTTGGACTTTGCTATTCCTGACATCCAACCAGAAATACAGAGACAGCAGCCAGGACAGCTGAACACAGGGGGACCCATCACACTTGAGTCAAGGTCTTGAAAGCCCCGGAGATTTAGATTTCTCAGCTGGAAGGAAAGGATGGGAGATCTCAGCTATCCATAGCCACAAGCAAGGACTTCTAGTGATTGATGGGCTAATATGAACTATTGTCTACTTTATTCTCCCTATTTGTTTGCCACACCTGGTGCAGGGACCAGACGTGGAAAAGTCAGGAGTGGGTGTTTTGAATGTTCCAGGTTGTGAAAAAGTGTTAATAAAAATTAGGGTTTGTGAAAACAAATTGAGAAATAAGATGAGGGATTGAGAGGAAAGATATGTGCTAATGTCTTTACAAATAATTGGATGGGTGAAGGTATGGGTGGTAATATCTTTGAAAAGGCTCTTAATGTCTCTACTAAATTTGGGCAGCAGGTTTTTTACTGGGCCCAGACAGCTTGGCTCCTGAGATACACAAGGGTCTGCCCAAACCTGAACTTCAGAACTTTGGGGTAAAACAAGAGGTTCAAGGGGGAGTATGAGGTAGGTGGTTCAGGAAGGCTGTACCTTCCTAATGCCTCAGCCAGTGGGGAAAGGAAGAGAGCAACTGTCTTGGGTTATGGAGCCTAAAATATGTATTCTATTTCATCTGCTGAAAGCAGCTGGGGAAATGTTCTTCTTTATCTCTTGTAACTCTGGGATGAGGCGAGCAGGTGCCTTTTGATAATGGGCCAACTGTTAAAACCAGGTAGGGCATTGTTTCTTATCTCTTTCACCGCCTGTCCTCCCCTCAGGGGAATATTTTCTGCTAATGGACCATTAAGACACCCCTAAAAGCACACATCCCCCAACTTACCCTCCCCAAAATAGTACATCCACATTCCATCATCCTATTGTGAGATGCTCCATCCAGTGGGGGGAGGCAACCATTCCTACCTGGATAAAACTAAGATGTAGGAACAGAATGTGTTTGGCTTCACCCAATTACCGGAGGAAGACTGGACCCCTTCTCACCATCACTGGACCCTTCTCACCATCACTGGACCCCCTTTCCTTCAGGATCATCTCTACTTCAACAGAACCACATCTGCCACTCCAGGAGGACTTACCTTTGGACTGCTTCCAACACCCTGACCAACAGGGTGTCAGGTTATAGTTCTGACTCTTGTCAGGGTTTTCCAGGATTGCTTATTTGTTTGTTTGGTTGGGTGGTCTTGTTTTCTACTACATTTGTATTGTTAATATTCCTAGTAAAGAACTGTTATTCCTATTCCCAAATCTTTGCCTGAAAGCCCTTAATTGCAAAATGATAATTTGGCGGGGATGAGGGTTTACATTCTCTATTCTAAGGGAAACTCCAGCTTTCCCTGGCAGATACCTGTCTTTCCAAACCAAGACAACTATTTTGCATGGCCTATCATCCTTTTCAGCTGAGGACTGTGAGAAATGAGTTTCTCTTTTTTCTTTGCTGTTAGTTTCAAATCCTGCCACCAGCACCTTAGCTTTACAGACAAGGAATGCAGTACAGGCAGGCTCCAGGCAAACATTTAGAAAAGCAAGGTGGGTAACAGTAAAAACAAATACAAGAGACAGAGCGAGATAACAGAGTACAGTGAATGTGGGCACACTGCCACGAGATTCACTTGAAATGCCCTTGCTTCCCCATAGCATTCCAGCAACAGAGAAATAAAGTTTGGCTCCTGTTCTGATGCCCCGTTTCCCAGACAATCCTGCGCAAGCCCTTGGAAGTACAGATGGGATTCTTGATGTCCTGGCTGACAGCTGCAATCTCATCTTCAGACATGTGACCATGGGGAACACATGGGAGTGTGGGATGGGAAGCCCACTTCTGTCCTGGCAGCACGGGTGCGTGAGCTCAAGGAGAGGAACACTCACCAAGGGGGTGCCACCAAAATAAAAGTAGCCTCAACCTCCTATGCCCAGGCTGCCAGTAGTCAGGATGCTGGAACCTCTAGTATGTATGCTCAGGGAGGGAATAACCAGTGCTAGAGGGGCCCTGCCTCTAGCCAGGTAGAGGAGAGGGACAATCGGATCTATTGGACTGTGTGGATCCGATGGCCTGGCACATCTGACCCACAGAAATACACGGCTTTGGTTGACACTGGCTCCCAATGTACCCTGATGCCATCGGGGTATGTGGGAGCAGAGCCCATTTCTATTTCTGGAGGGACAGGAGGGTCCCAGCAGCTGACTGTATTGGAGGCCAAAGTGAGTTTAACCGGGAATGGGTGGCAGAAACACCCCATTGTGACTGGCCCAGAGGCCCCGTGCATCCTCGGCGTAGACTATCTCAGAAATGGACATTTCAAAGACCCAAAAGGATATCGTTGGGCTTTTGGAGTAGCTGCTGTAGAGACGGAAGCCATCAGACGACTAAATACCCTGCCTGGTCTCTCCGACGACCCCTCTGCTGTGGGACTGCTGAGAGTTAAAGAACAACAGGTGCCAATCGCCACAGCAACAGTGCACCATCGGCAATACCGTACTGACAGAGACTCTGTGACTCCGATCCATGAGATGATTCGTAAACTGGAGAGCCAAGGGGTTGTCAGCAGGGCTCATTCACCTTTCAACAGCCCTATATGGCCAGTGCGTAAGTCCAATGGAGAATGGAGACTGACTGTGGATTATCATGGTCTGAATGAGGTCACGCCACCACTGAGTGCTGCTGTACCAGACATGTTGGAGCTTCAGTATGAGCTGGAGTCCAAGGCAGCAAAGTGGTATGCGACCATCGATATTGCCAATGCCTTCTTCTCCATTCCTTTGGCAGCAGAGTGCAGGCCCCAGTTTGCTTTCACCTGGAGGGGCGTTCAGTACACCTGGAACCGACTGCCCCAGGGGTGGAAGCACAGTCCCACCATCTGCCATGGATTGATCCAGGCTGCACTGGAAAAGGGCGAGGCTCCTGAACATCTACAGTACATCGACGACATCATCGTATGGGGGAACACAGCAAGGGAAGTCTTCGAGAAAGGAGAGAGAATTATCCAGATTCTGCTGAAAGCTGGTTTTGCCATTAAGCGAAGTAAGGTTAAGGGACCGGCTCAAGAAATCCAGTTCCTGGGAGTGAAGTGGCAAGATGGGCGTCGCCAGATACCCACAGAAGTAATCAACAAGATCACCGCAATGTCTCCACCAACGAGCAAGAAGGAAACACAAGCTTTCCTAGGTGCCATAGGCTTTTGGAGAATGCACATTCCTGAGTATAGCCAGATTGTGAGTCCTCTCTACCTGGTTACCCGCAAGAAGAACGATTTCCACTGGGGCCCTGAACAGCAACGCGCCTTCGCCCAGATCAAACAGGAAATCACTCATGCGGTGGCCCTTGGCCCAGTCAGGACAGGACCAGAGGTAAAGAATGTGCTTTACTCTGCAGCTGGGAGCCATGGTTTGTCCTGGAGCCTTTGGCAGAAGGTGCCTGGTGAGACTCGAGGCCGACCACTGGGATTCTGGAGCCGAAGCTACAGAGGGTCTGAAGCCAATTACACTCCCACGGAGAAGGAGATCTTGGCCGCCTGTGAAGGAGTTCAAGCTGCCTCAGAGGTTATTGGCACGGAAGCACAGCTCCTCCTGGCACCCCGACTACCGGTGCTGGGATGGATGTTTAAAGGAAAGGTTCCTTCTACCCATCACGCCACTGATGCCACATGGAGCAAATGGATCGCCCTCATCACTCAGCGCGCCCGTATTGGAAACCTGAATCGCCCTGGGATTCTGGAAGTGATCACCAACTGGCCGGAAGCTGAAAACTTCAGTCTCACCGAGGAAGAAGAACAAGAGCAAGTAACCCGGGCTGAAGAAGCTCCACCATATAACCAACTGCCAGCAGAAGAAGCACGCTATGCTCTTTTCACTGACGGTTCCTGCCGCATCGTAGGGATGAACCGGAAGTGGAAAGCAGCCGTGTGGAGTCCCACAAGACAGGTTGCACAAGCCACTGAAGGAGAAGGTGGGTCAAGCCAGCTTGCTGAACTCAAAGCTGTTCAATTGGCCCTGGACATTGCTGAAAGAGAGAAGTGGCCAAAGCTCTACCTCTACACTGATTCGTGGATGGTAGCTAACGCTCTGTGGGGCTGGCTGGAAAGGTGGAAAAAGGCCAACTGGCAGCGTAGGGGAAAACAAATCTGGGCTGCTGATGAGTGGAAGGACATTGCCACCAGAGTAGTGAAACTACCTGTGAAAGTCCGTCATGTGGATGCCCATGTCCCCAAGAGTCGGGCCAATGAAGAACACCGGAACAACGAGCAAGTAGATCAAGCCACGAGGATAGAGGTGTCCAAGATAGACTTGGATTGGCAACATAAGGGAGAGTTGTTCCTAGCTCGGTGGGCCCATGATGCCTCAGGTCATCAGGGCAGAGATGCCACCTATAAGTGGGCACGAGACCGAGGGGTGGATCTAACCATGGACAATATCTCTCAGGTCATCCATGACTGTGAGACGTGTGCTGCCATCAAGCAGGCCAAGCGGGTGAAGCCCCTCTGGTACGGTGGACGGTGGTCCAAATATAAGTATGGGGAGGCCTGGCAAATTGACTATATCACCCTGCCCCAAACCCGCCAAGACAAACGCTACGTGCTGACCATGGTGGAAGCCACCACTGGGTGGCTGGAGACCTACCCAGTGCCTCATGCCACTGCCCGGAACACCATCCTGGGCCTGGAAAAACAAGTCCTGTGGAGACATGGCACCCCTGAGAGAATCGAGTCGGACAACGGGACCCATTTCAGGAACAGCCTTATAAACACCTGGGCTAAAGAACACGGCATTGAATGCATCTATCACATCCCTTATCATGCACCAGCTGCCGGGAAAGTGGAATGGTGCAATGGACTACTTAAGACCACTCTAAAGGCACTTGGCGGAGGGACTTTCAAGAACTGGGAAGTGAACTTAGCAAAGGCCACCTGGATGGTCAACACCCGAGGCTCCATCAATCGAGCTGATCCTGCCCAGTCTGAACCCTTGCACACAGTGGATGGAGATAAAGTCCCTGTGGTGCACATGAGAGGTATTTTAGGAAAGACTGTTTGGATTAACCCCACCTCAGGCAAAGGCGAACCCATCCGTGGGATTGTTTTTGCTCAAGGACCTGGTTACACTTGGTGGGTAATGCAGAAAGATGAAAAAACCAGTTGTGTACCACAGGAAAACCTAATCCTAAGTGAGAACTGAGTGTAAGGATTCATTCTGTATAGTAGTTCATTGACTTAGGTATGATGCAGATGATAATAGAATAAGGGGTGGATAATGTCTTGGGTTGTGGAACCTAGGATGTGTATTCTATTTTCATCTGCTGAAAGCAGTTGGGGAGCTGTTTTGTTTTATCTCTTGTTTACTCTGGAAGGAGTGGGGCGGGTGCCTTTTGATAATGGCCCAACTGTTAAAACCAGGTAGGGCATTGTTTCTTATCTTTTTTCTGCTAATGGACCATTTAAACACCCCTAAAAGCACACATCCCAAAACTTACCCTCCCCAAGATAGTACATTCACATTCCATCATCCTATTGCACCCCTAAAAGCACACATCCCAAAAAAAACTTACCCTCTCCAAGATAGTACATTCACATTCCATCATTCTATTGTGAGATGCTCCACCCAGTGGGGGGAGCCAACCATTCCTACCTGGATAAAACTGGGACTACGGAACAGGATATCTCTCTTGCTTCACCCGATTACTGGAGGAAGACAGGACCCTTCTCACCATCACCGGACTCCCTCTCACCACCTCTGGACCCTTTTGGCTTCAGGATCATCTCCACTCCAACAGAACCACATCTGCCATCCCAAGAGGACTTTTTGGACTGCTACCAACGTCCTGACCAACAGGGCATCAGGTTGTAGCTGACTCTGTCAGGGCTTTCCAAAATTGTTTTTTTGTTTGTTTGCTGGTTTGGAGGGGTGGTTTTGTTTTTCTACCACATTTGTATTATTGATATTACTGGTAAAGAACTGTTATTCCTATTCCCAAATCTTTGCCTGAGAGCCTTGATTGCAAAATTATAATTTGGCGGGGGGTGAGGGGTTTGCATTCTCTATTCTAAGGGAAACCCCAGTTTCCCTGGCAGATACCTGTCTTTCCAAACCAAGACACATGGCCAGATGATTTTGAGATATACAGAAATGCTAAGGAAATTAACACAGAGCTGTTCCACACTTGAGAGACAAGGAGATCTACCAGGTCCTGTTGCTTGCTGCAGGCAAGACCTTGGCAGCATGGAGATGTCGTTGACAATGCCTTCCGGCCACGCTCACAATTCTGACCACTACTGAGAGATGGGACAGTGTCTGAACATGTTTTCAGCTTGCCTGACTTCAGACTTGATAGATATTCCACCAGAAAAACACCTGGCCCATGGGTTTGTGGAAGTAACTGTGGTTGGACTCACCCGCTGCCGAGACATTCCAGCTGGATGTATTTCATCATGGGATTTTCCATGGTCACAATTGTCCCTGAGGGAAACAAAAGGCAAGATGCTCACTTTAGAGCTGAGATCCCAGCTTGCAGGAGATACAAAAGGCAGCCCTACTGCCTGGGGCTCTGAACCCTTTGTGGTCAGCTGGGTGACAACACCTACAACCAGACAGACAGCTCTGAAGCCCAGATGGCCAGCAGAGACTGATTTTCTACAGAAGTTCCTATGGGGAGTCCTAAAAGTCCCTGTGACACCAAACTGAGGAGGAACATTTAGTACAGGTATGCTGACACGTGCACACAAGACACTGTCCATCAGACAAGAAATACACCAGACGTACTCAGTAGCTCCAGGGAGTCATCCTTGATCTCCTGTTGCTGAGCAGCAGCTGTGTCAGCACTGGAGATGAACCAGCTGTCCGGGCTCCACTTCTCAGGCTGGGGAGCAAAGGCTCCTGTAGGCAACGTTGCTGCTGCTGCAGCAGCAGCAGGTTTGGTGAAAGAGCCTGTGTCGATCTGGGAGAAGAAATGAGTTTGTGTCAGAAAGGTGGCTGGCAGAGATTACCCTGAGATCCCATTTCAAATGCATGCCCTTAGGAAGATGCTGTCAGCCACATGCAGGGCTCTTAAATGGGTTTTTTCTGGTGTCCACTGCTCAATCTGGATGGGTCAAAGCCAAAGGCTGGTTTTACTTGAGTTCATGGCCAGGTTCATGTTCCATTTTCATGGATTTCCTGAAGGATGACTGCCACACTTCTTCCCATTCCACTTCTTCCAAGGGCTGCAGACACACTTGCAGCTCCTTGTTCAAATGCCCTACCACCTCCCACTGAGTGCTCTTTTCCTCCACCACCTTCAGGTCATGCTCAACCTGCTGCACTTCTGGTGGAGACAGTTCCTGTGCCTCACGCCGATCTTGGGGCTCTTTCTTGCCAGTCATTTTCTGGAAGCCTTTGTGGGCTGCCCGGCGAGATGTCAACACTTCCACCTCGAGTCAAACAGAACAAAGCAGTCAGAGACTACAGCTTGTCCCTGTCAGCCAAGAGTCATTGACTGTGAGGAAAGGGAAAGAACAGATTTACAAGGGATACAGACAGCTTCTTTCAATCCTCCATCTGGGTCACCATGTTCCGGTGTAAAAACACCTCAAGAAACAAGGAGAGCAGGAAAAGGCCAGCAGGAATCAATTTGGATGACTGCTGGCCAAGAGGCCAAAGGACTAGTTCCACTGTCCAGAGCAGCAGTTGAGATTCAAGATACCAGGAAATGTCCTTCAGAGTGGCTCTGATAGACACTACAGCAGGATGGCACTCAGAGGCATCACCCCACTTGCCTGTTGCTCTGCAGTGGAAATGCAAGAAGGGCAGAAAGCACCAGTTTGGTGACTGTGCTAGCTGTTGCTGTTTCACTCACTTGCTTTTGTAGAGTCTGAGGGAGGGGATTAAGTATCTCTCTGATGGTTTTCATTTCTTCCTCCAGCCTCTTCTCCCTTGATTTGATCCTAGCCTCAGTTTTCTGCAGCTCTGCCTGCAGCTGTTCCTTGATGTTCTGTAAAAAACAAGAGAGAGGATGTTTCATGAGTGGAGTAGCTACCACTCTTTCACTCACCTGGTTTTCTTGATCACCCCTCTGTGGAGGATGGGTTCCTCCAGAAATGGGGACATGTGAGCAATCCAGCTTATCTGGATAAATAAGGCCTGTAACCATTGAAGGGCAGCAAAGCCACGTACAAGAAGGAACAAGGGATGACAGAAGTCCCATCCCAAGAAGAACAAAGGATGCTAACAGCCTCAGAGTGTGAGAATCGGATAGAAGCCAAAAGAAGGACTGCATAAACCTGCTGTATGTGCAAAACCCATCATCCAACCCAGGCCAAAAGACTAACGCGTGCTTTTAGGGTCTATCCAATTGCAAAGCAGCATGTAACGCGTGATTGAAGCTGAAAACTGTATAAAAGGTACTGTTACTTTGCAATAAATGGCTCACTTTGATCATATTGATCATGGAGTGATGTCCCTTTCTTGATTCTTCCGCACCCCTCTGCTGATGGAGATTCATCTCTTCTTGGATACTTCTCATGTCTTCCTTCTTCCTACTCTTCACTGCCTTGACATCACTCTGAGCTCCGGGCAGCTCTGCTTGCGGCTCTGCCTTGATGTTCTGTACACGCAAATGCAGAGCAAGTGACAGGGAGCTGCAATCAGGCTCAGCTTTTTCCTCTTTCAGCCTCAAAATCACATTCATTCAGCCACTTCTTTCTGTTTCCCTGCCCACCTCTGCTTCCATTGTAAGCCTCCCATCCCAGTGCTGATCTCTGGAGATTACAAGGCTCTGTGCTTTCAGTGCCTGTTGGACTCCTGGCCTCCTCAGTCCCATGAGCTCTGTTTTATGCCCCTGGTCCTGCCCCTCATTCTGTCACCTCCTGAGCCAGGCTTACCTGACCATTCCCCTGTGGCTCTTCCACCAGCTGCCTGAGCTGTTCTTCCTGCTCTCGGGCTGGGAACAGCTCTCCCTGAATCTGGCATGGCATCTCCGACAAAGCAGTCTGCTCATGCTCTTTCTCTAGAAGGACCTGCGCAGAAAGCGAGAGAAGATGAGTTTCAACTTCCCATACAACATCAGTGGGCCACGACTCAAAGACTGACGGGCTCACACATTCCCAAAGCACTGTGGTGCTGCTCTCCTGGGTCATTCTCTGCCCATGAAAGGCAAAGATTCCCAAGTGGCACTGGCACTACAATCAGGGTCCACGTGGGACTGAGGCTTCAACAGCCTCTCGGGCAGCTGACAGGGAAAGTGTGGCATTTCTCAAGGGTCTGGTGAGGGCCTCCCTCTGCCTCTGCTGTGTCCTGTTTGTCTTTCTGCAGTGACTGACACCCAGCCCTGTCCAACAGCTCCATCCTGGCTCTGCAGTTGGCTTCTTGTGTGATCTCAGTCCTTGTGAGAGACACTTCTGGAGTTCATGTTCTCTTCAGGCCTGCACTGCCATTCCTGCCTTTCTGACATCTGCATGCTTGTTAGAAATCCTGGTCATTCAGGAGATAAGGATGCATGCAAAGATCCTGTGATGGAGGTCAGAGAGCCTCTATGGCCACCTCAGTATATGGAGGAGGACCAAGGTGTTTATTCTCGCTGTCTACTGAAAATTCTCTCATGCATGTATGACCAAAGTCAACTAAAAGCCACTGAGAATATTGAATAGTTCCACCTCACTAGGACAGGCAGAAATTGAAAGAATAGACTGGGGGCTTCAGGGCAAAAGAGGCTGCAGGAGGAAAAAAGCTCTGAGGGGAAAAAAAAATCCCATGTCTACAGGGGGAGACATCTCTGCCTGCTCAGAATCAGTCAACGGAACATGTCTCTCCACAAAGGGATGCCTTTAGGTAAGCTTTGCAGCTCCAACTGCTTTGGACCAGAGCCAGGAAGATTCAATTATGCAAATGTTAGATAGACAGATAGACAGACAGACAGACAGATAGATAGATAGATAGATCTCATTGTTATAACCTCTCTTTACTATCCTTTCTGTCAGTACACACATCAACACTCGGTAGCCAGTTCCCTGAGAAGCAGCACTCCTGAACTTGCTCTCCTGTTGCTTCAGTAAACCACACTCGTTGGGAATCTGCAGTGTGTAGGTCCTTACGGAATGTGATCAGACCCAGAGCACTGTACTGAGAACTGCACTCTTTGTGCATCTGTGCTTGGGAAGTTCGTCTCTTGGACTCAATCACACTGATGGTGCAAACGTGGATGTAATCAGACAAAAGGAACAGGTGCTCCCAGCTTCTGTGATCTCTGAGGACCAGCTGGAATACCGGGGCATGGATTTCCTGCTCAGTTCCCAAACACAACACGTACTGATCCCTTGGGCTAAAAAGGCATGAACACTGTTACACTGAAAGTGATGACAAAGCCCTACTGGCTGGCCTGGCAAAACAACAGCTGTATCTGCACCAATGTCCCCCCCGCCCCAAACGACATTGTTCTCACGCAAAAATACTGCATCTCCACAGCTATGAACTTGAAAATTAAAACCCTAGCAAAATATATTTCTCTACTGAGAAAGGGCAGGACATCTTGAGATAAACAACATTTGGTTGCAGGAAAAAGAGAAAAAAAAAAGAATTTGTCCATCAAGGGAACCAAAACCACACCAAAAAATAGGTAAAAATGTAACATGCTCCAACAACTAAAGACAGATGATGTGAGGGGAGACATAGAGTGATACAGGAGATCCATTTAAGGAAAGTAAATATTGGTGAGTACCTCTGCATTGCACATGTACTCCACAGCCATCCCCAGCTCCCTTGTCCCCCTATGGACATGCTCCAGCCCCTCAAGCACTTGCTGCTTCCCAGGGGCCCAGAACTGGACGCAGCACTCCAGCTGCACCCACAGCGCTGCCCAGCACAGGGGGACGGGCACTGCCCTGCTCCTGCTGCCCCACTCTGGCTGACACAGCCCACGATGCCCTTGGCCTTCTTGGCCACCTGGGCACATGCTGCCTCCTGCTCAGCTGCTGTTGACCGGCAGCCCGGGGCTCCTCTTGTGCTGGACACCTCCCCAGGCACCAAGGTGGACATTGGACTTGAAATACAGCCTCCAGAATTTCAACTTGTCCTTCCTGCTCTTAGCAACACAAGACAACAGTCAAGGGCTTGCAGCTTCCCCCCACGCTCAAGGCTCCAAGGCAGTTTCCAAAGGTGCAGACTTCACAAAAATCAGATCCACAGAAACTCGCTGCTTCTGGGTTTTTGCCTCAGTACAAGGATTCAGACCTTGGCAGTTTTTGTCTTTTGCCACACGGGACAACACCTGCCCCCCACAGTGTCATGGACAATGCAGTCCTCTCCTGGCAGCTTCTCAAAAGCCAAAAGACAGGTGGGCCAAAAGACTCTGTACAAGTGCAGAATTCCTCAAGAAAACAGCAGAACAGTTCCACAAGGCAAAGACAGGTTTCCCAACAGGGAAAAGAAAGAAACAAAGCCTTGGGACCTCCAGAACACCCCCGTGTGCCCTTGGCCAGAGCACTGTGGAAGGCAAGGGACAGAGCTCCGCTGAGCCAAGCAGCCAGAGGCTCCCGCGGAGGTACCAGGTCATTGGTGCCTCAAGAGGACAGATCCAAGGGCATTTTCCAGCTGTCACTGGCTTGGGGGGGAATGGCTAGCTCCTGGCAGGACTGCAGCCCTCAGCATCCTCAGCCAGCAGCAGCAAGTGCTGGCTGGTCAGAACCTTGCAGCTCTGCCTTGCCCTAAAGACAGCAGCCTCCAGACCCGGCACTTACTGTCTGGGAGTCTTCAGGCTGTGCCGTGACCACAACTGGAAGCTCGCGCTCCCTTTCCTCCTCTCTGGCCTCTCCTCCAGGAGCAGAGAGAGCCAGAGGAGAGACTGCTGTTGGTTCTGCACTCTGTGGAAAGAGAGAAGCACGAGGGACAGGCCATTAGCTATCGTTTAGAAGCTTCTTGCCTTTCCCATCTACAACCAGCTCTACTAAGGAAAAATCACAAGCTCTGATTGCAATGGGATTCGGACTCAATGAAAACGGGCTGATTGAACAGGGCAGCATATGGCTCTGAATTCACTCTTCCTCCCTGGCTACCAGGAGCAAGCAACGGTGTCTGTGCAAAGCTGAGCTTTTCGTCCTTTCCAGCTCGGAAATGGAAAAGTGGCTCAGAGCCTGCAAGGCCTTGGCTCTTGCTGCTGCAGACATGGAAAACTAAAACTCTCTCCAAATCCCCTCCTGGGCTGGAAAAGGCAGGAAAGCTTGTGCAGAAGCATCTTTGCTGGCTGGGAAAAGAGAAAATGAGCAGGGCTCCTGCACCTAGCAAACCAGCAAACCAACAAGCCAACACAGGCAAGGATGAGAGCGTTGCCTGCTGCAGTGACTGAAGCACTTGGATGCAGTGAGGGGATGTTTGGCAGGGAAACAGCCCTGACAGTGCTGAGCGCTGTCATGCAGGGATTTCTGCAAGTCTGCCTGAAGGTCCCTCAGGAGGCTCCAGTGGTTCTGCCTAAAGCTCCCTCAGCACCTCCTCCCTGGCCTTGTCCTCCACATCCTGCCCCAGCTCCCTGCTCCTTCTCTGGACACGCTCCAGCCCCTCAAGCACTTGCTGCTTCCCAGGGGCCCAGAACTGGACGCAGCACTCCAGCTGCACCCGCAGCGCTGCCCAGCACAGGGGGACGGGCACTGCCCTGCTCCTGCTGCCCCACTCTGGCTGACACAGGCCACCATGCCCTTGGCCTTCTTGGCCACCTGGGCACACGCAGCCTCCTGCTCAGCTGCTCTGGACCGGCAGCCTGGGCTCCTTTGGTCCCAGGCACCTCCCCAGGCACCAAGGTGGACACTGGACTTGAAATACAGCCTCCAGAATTTCAACTTGTCCTTCCTGCTCTTAGCAACACAAGACAACAGTCAAGGGCTTGCAGCTTCCCCCCACGCTCAAGGCTCCAAGGCAGTTTCCAAAGGTGCAGACTTCACAAAAATCGGATCCACAGAAACTCGCTGCTTCTGGGTTTTTGCCTCAGAAGGATTCTGACCTTGGCAGTTTTTGTCTTTTGCCACACGGGACAACAACTGCCCCCCACAGTGTCATGGACAATGCAGTCCTCTCCTGGCAGCTTCTCAAAAGCCAAAAGACAGGTGGGCCAAAAGACTCTGTACAAGTGCAGAATTCCTCAAGAAAACAGCAGAACAGTTCCACAAGGCAAAGACAGGTTTCCCAACAGAGAAAAGAAAGAAACAAAGCCTTGGGACCTCCAGAACACCCCCGTGTGTCCTTGGCCAGAGCACTGTGGAAGGCAAGGGACAGAGCTCCACTGAGCCAAGCAGCCAGATGCTCCTGCGGAGGCACCAGCTCATTGCTGTCTCAAGAGGACAGATCCAAGGGCATTTTCCAGCTGTCACTGGCTTGGGGGGGAATGGCTAGCTCCTGGCAGGACTGCAGCACTCAGCATCCTCAGCCAGCAGCAGCCAGTGCTGGCTGGTCAGAACCTTGCAGCTCTGCCTTGCCCTGTTGTGAATACGATGCCCAATTATCTAAAAATAATGCCAAACAAAATTTAAATGTAGCAGCAATTTTAATTGAGCAGCTTAATTAATACAAAAATTAGGTTACAATCAAATAATGACTGAATAGTAAATAATTGGTTCGGTTAATAATGCACAACCAAAAATACAAACCGCGGGGTACGGAGCAGGACCATGGGATCCCGCCTCACGTACGAACTAGATAACCCCGAGCTGGTCCCTTTATAGTGTAGGCCAATATGTGCCACCACCTATCTCCTCCTATTTTCGATATGTAAGTTTTACATCAGTGTTTTCATCACTACCTCTATCATGCATGCCCCATCATCTCTTTTAGGGGGTCTCAGCTCCTTTTAGGGGGGTGCATTTTCTAAAAGCCTATGGTGCCTAGGGAAGTTTGTGTTTTTTCTTGTTGGTCGGTGGAGACATTGCTGTGATCTTGTTAATGACATCGGTGGGAATCTGGCGCCGCTCATCTTCTCACTTTATTCTCAAGAACTGGATTTCTTGAGCAGGTCTCTTAACTTTGCTCTTCTTTATAGCAAAACTAGCTTTCAGGAGAATCTGGATGATTTTTTCTTTTTTCTCAAACACTTCAGCTGCAGTGTTTCTCTATACAATGATGTCATCAATGTACTGCAGATGTTCTGGAGCCTCACCTTTTTTTAGTGCAGTCTGAATGAGTTTATGGTAGATGGTGGGACTGTGCTTCTACCTTTGGGGCAATCGGTTTTAGGTGTACTGCACTTTTTTCCATGTGAAGGCAAACTGAGGCTTGTATTCTGCAGCCAGAGGGATGGAGAAAAACGCATTGGCAATGTCAATAGTGGCGTACTACTTCGTTGCCTTGGACTCCAGCTCGTACTGGAGTTCCAGTATGTCCGGCACAGCAGCGCTCAGTGGTGGTGTCACTTCATTCAATGCACAATAGTTTACAGTCAATTTTTAATCTCTGTCAGATTTGCGCACAGGCTAAATGGGACTGTTGAAGGGTGAGTGGGTTTTGCTGACCACCCCTTGGCTCTCCAGCTCACAGATTATCTTGTGGATGGGAATTACAGCATCTCGAGTTGTTCTGTACTGCCGGCGGTGCACTACCGAAGTGGCAATTGGTACTTGTTGATCTTCTTTCTTCAGAAGTCTTACTGCAGATGGGTTCTTTGATAATCTAGGCAAAGTGTTCAACTGCTTAACACTTTCTGTCTTTACAGCTGCTATTCTGAATGCCTACCTGAGTTCTTTTGGGTCTTTGAAATACTTATTTTGGAGGAAGTTTATGCTTAAAATGCATGGGGCCTCTGGGCCTGTCACAATAGGGAGTTTATTCTACTTGTTTTTAGTTAGGCTCACATCAGTTTTTACTAAAGTAAAATCTTGTGATTTTTTTGTCACACTAGCAATAGAGACAGATTCTTCCCCCACATGTCTTGATGGGATTATTGTGCACTGTGCACCAGTGTCAATTAAGGTCTCATATTTTTGTGGTTCAGATGTGTTAGGTTAATGAATTTACACAGTCTAAAAAACACGGTTTTTCCTAGCTTTTACTTGGCTAGAGGCAGGGCCCCTCTAAGCCTGGTTATCCGTCTTTCCTTGGGTAACTGGAGCTACTTCCCTCTTGGTGGAACTTCTTCTCTGAGTCTTGCCGTCTAACAATTCACGCAGCCGCTGTGCCAAATCGTCAGTAGATTTTCCATCCTATTTCTTCATGTTTTCCCCAGAATCACGCAGAAAGAACCACAGCTTAGTTCGTGGGATACTCTTTTTTTCCCTATCTGGGGAACGTCTGCGCTTGGTATCAGAACTTCTGACCTGTACTGCAGAGATTTGGAGAATGTCCTCTCTGAGTTGTTTGTGGTTCTTCTCTATCTTGTTTTCTAATGTCTGCATATGCGTTTCTAGAGCTGCAATTCTGGCATGTGTTGGACCGTGCACAGCATCTGCATATGCTCGGAGCTTCTTCGCCATATCCAGCACGGTCTCTCCTGTGTTGTCCCGCTTTATTATTGCTAAAGCAGATGAGTATTTTTGTGGCTCAAGTCGTACAAGTTTGTGTTACATCACGGGTGTACACGGTACTAGGTTTGGGTTCCTACTGTTTAGGTCATCTGAGAAGACAATCTCTGCCACTGCCATTTCTCTTAAGCATTGAATCCCTTGTTCTATGGTCTTCCACTGGGTTTGCTGCATATAGAGATCGTCTGCACACAGATATCTTTGTTCTACACCTCCCAGGACCCATTCCCAGCGACTGCGTGGATTAGCCTCTCTCATCATCCCTTGGTCAATAACTGGATCTTGTGACAGGGATCCCAGATGCCTTGCTTCAGTGCCGTCCAGAATTGTAGCCTCGCCTGCAGCATCCCAAAGATGGACTAACCAACTAATTATAGATTCATCAGGTCGTCGAGTGTAATCCTTTCTTAGGCCTCGGAGGTCCTTCAGGGAAAAGGACTCAGTAGTAGCTTCTGGTCTTCTGCCAGTTGGTTGGGCTTGTGATCTGCTGCCAGTTGGTTGGGCTTCTGATTTTATGCTAGTTGGTTTGGCTTCTGATTTTGTGTCCGTCTGTTCGGTTTCTGATTGTGTATCAGTTGGTTCAGCGTCTGATTGGGTGTCACTTGTTTGGGTGTTGGGAGGCACTGAGGGTCTTTCACCTGGATCATCACTTACTGGTCGATCAGTTTTGTGTGTGCGCTTCTTTGCTGGGGCGACTGCCAGTGTCTTAGGCTCACTGTCTGGTTTAGCTGCTGTCTGAGTAGCTACTGTATTGGCTGCAGCCCGAGTGACTGGGGTAGCTGCTGATTTATCTCCCTGCCCCCCTGCCTCTACCTGCTGCCCTACAGTATCTAGCAGCGTACGATAAGCATATGCCAGGGCCCAGCTTATTGCAATAAGCTTTTTCTCCTTAGAATCATCATGGCAGTTCTCCTCCAGATATTTCCTCACCTCATCTGGGTTCTGAATTTGTTCATGTGAAAATTCCCAAGCTGGGGGATCAGAAAATTCTTTCAAGGTTTGGCCCATTCTCTCTTATTTTCTACACCATTCAGGATTTTTCACACCTGGGTCTACTTCTAGGTCAGCAGTCTCATCAGCCCCTCTGGAGAACTCAGACCTCATTCTAGACAAGCTGTAGAACATATAGAGGAAGCCTACCAGATTAAGTACCAGAAAAGTGCTTTCTTTAACAGTCAGGGGACATTGAACATTCTCTAAAAGTGATGTAACAGATTCAAAAGAGAAGGAATAAAGAAAAGACTGAAAAGCTTCATCCTTTCTAACAAACTGGGTGCAATTATTAATAAATCCCCAAAACATGCTACTGGAACTAGGATGCAGGGTAGGACGAAGAAGCCATAAACCAAACATACCAGGCACAAACTCCAGTACTTGTATAAGCTTCCTATAAATCATGAACATTAAGCCCAGGACAATAACAATCCTAATTCGTGCACCTCTAGTGTAAAAGCTATGTGTTAGAGACAACATCGGAGCTATCTCTGAATAAGAAAACAAACCTAAGGACCAGAGAGGTATTAAAACCTCAAAAAAGCCTAGGGAACAGAAACACAGAAAGGACTCCATCCCAAGAGACATTAGGAATTCAATAAGCAACATGGCTACTGAGTACTCTATTCCTACACAAAGTACAACCAAAAATGCAATCAATGTAAGTTTTTTCCACTCTCTTGAGCCCCACGTTGGGCGCCAAAATAAATATATGTCCTGGTTTAGGGCAAATTTGGGGGAAAACTTCTGAAGGGGTTCCTCTGGAAGAGCAAACCCAAACGGCTCCTCCCCCCAGCTGGTTCGGAAAAAGAATTTCCTCGGAGAAAAGTGGAAAAAACTATTTATTTAACAAACAAAATGCCCACAAATGCAAAGAATTAATAATATGAAACAATAAAACCTCTGGCCGCTCCGAAGAGAGATGGCAAACAGAGACAGTCCTTGCCGTGGGTGTAACTCAGCTCGCTCAGTCTCTCACCAGTCCTTCCAGAGGTCCAGGCCCCGGCAGCTGCAGGTGCCAGCTCTCGCTGCTCCTCTGGGTTTTTTAGTCCTGAGCAGATTTAAACAGTCCCAAGAAAAAGGAAAAAAAACAGTCTAGGGAGTCTTCTCTGCTTAGCTAGCTAAAACTAACTAAAAGCACAGGAGATCTCTGTCTCACCGCTGTCCGTGCCTCGGACAACACCGGAGAGCAGCAATGTGGGGGAGTCAGGCATTTTCTCAAAACAAACTGCGCGCTGTTCTTTCTCCCCCTTCACTCCCAGAACAAGTTTTAAAGGTACAGAACACAATATACAGCACAAACAGAACAGACGACTGGGGATACAAGCACCATAAAGTCACCCTACTACAGCTATAATTAGTGGAAAAGAGCTTGAGATAAAGGAGTCCGGTCCCCTCAGTCCATCCTGGTCAGCACAAGCCTGTGAACTTTATGCTTTGCTTCGTGCACTATTGATGTTAAAAGGACAAGAAGGGACAATATACACCGATTCTAGATATGCCTTTGGTGTAGTGCATACCTTTAGAAGAATTTGGAAGGAGAGAAGACTTATAAACACTCAAGGGAAAGAGTTGGTACATCAAGAGTTAATAGTTCAGACACTTGAAGCATTGAAGGGCCCATAAAGAATAGCGGTAGTTTATGTCAAAGGGCATCAGAGAGGGAGAGATATCAGAGTTAGAGGAAATAACTTAGCTGATGAAGAGGCAAAGAAGGTGGCTTTAAGGGGAAATGATAATGGAATTATGGTTTTGCAGGAAGCAGAGATCCAGAAAGAGACACCGTCTCTTTCTTTGGCAGAGCTGGCAGCCATAAGAAAATTAAGGGCAACATTGAAAGAGGGAAAGTGGGTCCTCCCGGATGGTAGAATCATAGTGCCGAAGCCAGTGGCACGCCAGATCCTAGATAATTTGCACAGACACACTCATTGGGGAACGAGGGCACTTTGTGATCATTTTTTAAAGTTTTATGGGTGCATAGGAATATTTGAAATTGGAAAGCAAATTACACAGGGGTGTCTCACTTGTCAAAAGGTGAATAAAAAGGTGTTAAGAAGTTTCCCCTCAGGAGGACGCAAGACAGCCTATAGGCCGTTTGAAAAGATACAGGTCGATTTTACTGAATTACCAAAAGTGGGTCGGTGGAAATATTTGCTAGTTATAGTAGACCAGCTAACCCAGTGAGTAGAAGCATTCCCTGTGGCTTGAGCTACAGCCCAGACAGTGGCTAAAATATTGCTAGAGCATATAATTCCGAGATTTAGATTAGTGAGTGTTATTGATTCAGATCAGGGTACACACTTTACTTCAAGAATAATTAAGGATTTGAGTCAAGCTTTAGGAATTACCTGGGAATATCATACTCCATGGCATCCTGAGAGTTCAGGAAGGGTTGAAAGGATGAATCAAACTATTAAGCAACAGCTAACTAAGTTAATGATAGAAACATTGCCCTGGACCAGGTGTCTTCCTTTGGCTCTATCAAATATCAGAACTAAGCCCCACTCTGAGACCGGGATTTCACCTTATGAAATGTTATATGAAATGCCGTACCCTCAAGGTATGAAGATGGACCCCTGGCTAGTTGGGGATAAAACTATCCAAGAATATATAACAACTATTGTGAACAATTTGAGGGAATTAAAAGAAAAGGGAGTTCTAGCTCAGACAACTCCCCTTGATTTTTCAATTCATTCTATTCGACCAGGACATTTTGTACTAATAAAATGCTAGAGGGGAGAAAGCCTGGAACCACGATGGGAGGGGCCATTTCTTGTTTTACTAACCACTGAGACTGCAGTTCGAACAGCAGAAAAGGGTTGGACACATGCTTCACGAGTAAAAAGACCAATACCTGATTGGAAAATTGTTTCAACACCAGGGGATTTAAAGGTAAAATTAAAAAGGACCTGACTGAGGTGAAATTGTGGCTGGTTTAAGAAGAAGAAAAAAAAAAAAAAAAAAAAAAAGGAAAATAATAAAACACAAGGATAAGAGTGAGGTAAGAATATGGGAAAGTTTGTTTGAAATTGATTATATTATTAACCTTGATTTATTAAGAATAACTTAGGTATTCTAGAAAGGCCGACAACTACGACTCCTTTGAGCCCTGAAGCAGAAGAACGTCAATGGAAGAGAATAAGATACTTCCTTAAGCAGTGGGAACGGCCTGCACGAATTGAAGACCTCCTTCAAAGCCACTCACCAGGGACATTAACTGAATTCATTGAAGAACTGCAATTTCAAAAGTTGAGACTGATAACACCTGTTGTCAAAAGCGTTCAGGAACAAGTAAAACGATCGAGGTGTAGTAAACACGGTTTGAAGTGTCGTCTATGGATTCGCATTATTTGCACAAATTGTGTTGATTTATAGCGGGGAGTGACTAGAAAAGAGAATAAGGAGAGGCAATTGCTTTGTATATCCTGCTTTAGCCGAGTGTATAGGCAGCTAACCGTGGAGCGCATTCTTAGTGATTTTTTTTGGAAGACCTTGGAGGTTGGGAGACAGAACTCTCCTAGAAACAGTACAGCTAATCGAGAATTTAGATCAATTTATTTTTGCTGTATTAGCAGTGACACAAATTAGAGAACGAACCATTCATGATCTGATAGATCGGTGTGTCATACTTAATAGTTGTTGTGGTGAAGAAATTTGCGTGCCACGTCATAGGCGCGTTCCAGGGCTGCATTAGTGGCGTGAATGTGCCTACTGGAGGCGACGAAGACTCAGTGAGCTGCCTTGTTTACGAAAATAAAAATTAATTGGTAGGCCTTATTGTGGTTGGCATATCCTCGGGGTGAATAGTATAGGAGGTGGTGTTTAAGCTTTTTTTTTGGGGTTTTATTTTTTTTAATTTTAGGTGGTTCAGGATATATGAGAGAAGGTATCCAACTTGAAAGATTAGGGTTCTAATTTTAAGATGGCAGGCAAAAAGGCATATATAAACTCTGTGAGGCTGTGGGTACCAAGGAGAGTAAAGACAGCAGTGACTAGATCCCGGGATATGACCTTTGCTACCGAGAAGACTGACATCTTGGCCCTTGGCTGCAACCCAAGGGGCCTTAAGAAAGGTAGAAAGTCAGAATTCCTGAGGATAATTTTACTGTGTTTATCATGGTACCCTTGACAAGTGGACAAAGTCAGAAAGCCACACAAGACAGAGTTCAAGAAACGAGAAAGAACTCCAATATCTGTGACAACTGCAATGACCCCGTGTGGGTTAGAGATAAAATAGAGTTCGTGTTTGTGACACATCCATATGTTAGTCCTGCCTGTTACAATCGCAGTAGTTTTATGGAAGTTTGTGTTAAAAAGGGAAAGATGTACTGGGTGGGAAAAACTTGGGATATAATGGACGAGCACCCTACCCTTATAGGGATCAAATCTGCCCTCAGTATGAGAGATTTTTTTGCTTTGAGAGAGACGATAAAGGGAATGATCCGGGGGTAGGCCTGGGAGATCGGACACTAACGGAGAAGTTAAAGGAAGAAAAAAAAAACAAAAGAGATAAAAGAAAGAGCAGAAAGAAAGAACTGAAAGAAGTAAATGAGTTATATAAACAATTGAAACAGCACCATAATGACTGGGATTTGCCAACCTCCAATAAGAATCTGTTTGTAGAACTGATGCAGGAAATTGCTACAGAACTAGGACTATCGAAATGCTGGGTTTGTGGGGGTCTCAAAATGGCAGAAAGATGGCCTTGGAGGGGTGAGAGTTTAGCTCCAGAACAATTTTTAAAATAGAATTACACTCAAATTTCTACGACATTAAAAAGACCTGAAAGGTGGATTTTAAGTCATCAAATAATTGGAATCATCTGTATTACTCGAGAAGGAAGGAAATTCAACAAAGCGGTGGGGGATACTCCTTGTAAGACTACATTGGTAGTGAATACGGATTATGGTTATAAAGTTTGGCGACCCAAACTCCCTGCTGGATATTAGGGACAAACAAAGGAAAAAGATTGTGAATGGGATGATCAAACTGATTTATGCTGGTACAGAAGTTCTGGAGCTAATCCTTACCAGTCCATAGAGAGTCTAAAATCTTATTGGGAACAGCCAGAAAAAACTGATAAAAGATGAAAAGCCCCAGACGAGATATATTGGATTTGTGGGCAACGAGCATACAGCGAGTTACCCCGAAAGTGGGAGGGAACCTGTACCCTGAGAGTAATAAGACCCTCCTTCTTCGTTATACCAAGATCTAAGAGTGGTATGTTAGGAACCCCACTTTATGAGACCTTGCAACGAAATAAAAGAGATTTAAATTTTGATTTCCCAACGGCAGGAGGAAATCAGAAGTGGGGAAACGACGAATGGCCTGCAGAAAGAATCATAGCATACTATGATCCAGCAACTTGGGCTCTGGATGGATCATGGGGATATAGGACCCCAATTTACCTACTAAATCAATTAATAAGACTCCAAGCTGTGGTTGAAGTGGTGTCAAACCATACCTCTGACGCCCTAAAGTTACTAGCCAGACAATATTCGCAAATGCGAGCATTTGTCTATCAAAATAGAATCGCTCTGGATTATTTGTTGGCAGAAGAAGGAGGAGTCTGTAGGAGATTCAATGAATCTGAATGTTGTGTAGAAATTGATGATCATGGGGAAGCTATTACAAAACTTGCGGAAGAAATTAAAAGAGTGGCCCATGTACCAGTACAGAAATGGAATTCAATCTTAAAGCCTGATTGGTGGGATAACCTTTTTGGTGGTGTTTGGTAGAAAAAGTTAGGATTTATGTTATTGTGCTCGGTTCTAGAGCTTCTGTTTTTGCCTTGTATAATTCCATGCTTGATCAGGTTAATCCACTCAGTAATTCAAAGAATGCAAATTACAACAATGCCTATAGATTCGGAAGCAGTGCTGAAAGGAAAACCAAAATCTGTACTGGTATTGACCACTAAATCCACCCCTATTTTGGAAAAAGAAATTGAAAAGGTGGAGACAGAACTCAAGGAAATCGCAATAGCACAAGAAATGTTAAAGAAATTTGAAAACGAATGTGAGAAGCTTGATGCAGCACGAGAGATGCTAGAAAAATTTGAGGTTGAGACGAAGTAACAGCAAAACTCAAGCGATCAGAATCATCAGGGATATCAAGTTACGGCCTTTTGATAGAGCACAAATCAATGTGAACAAAAAAAGAAATGGGGGAAATTGTGGTAAATAGGTATGATTCGTGCTGATAAAATTGAAACAGTAATCAATACTTTGGAATAATAAAGAAGTAAAATAAAGAAGTAACAAATACTGCCAAAGGGGAGAGGAAGGGGGTTCCCCCTTCTCCTGCAGATGTTCATGAGATACAGGAATGGAACCTAGATAAGATTAGCTAAATTTGTTCATAAGAAGGGAAAAGTTGGGGAAACTCCAAGGAGCCTGTTAATTATATGAGATTTATTGCTGAAATGTTCAGACTTGGTATTTACTTACATAATACAAACTTAATACGCATGTGTGACTCAGAAGGTAGCCTAATACGCATGAGCAGTAAGGAAGGTTATTCAAAAGACATGTGATGAAGAGGATGAGCCTTTATCTGATGACCCCCTAAAAAGAGCTGAGACCCCCTAAAAGAGATGATGGGGCATGCGTGATAGAGGTAGTGATGAAAACACTGATGTAAAACTTACATATCGAAAATAGGAGGAGATAGGTGGTGGCACATATTGGCCTACACTATAAAGGGACCAGCTCGGGGTTATCTAGTTCGTACGTGAGGCGGGATCCCATGGTCCTGCTCCGTACCCCGCGGTTTGTATTTTTGGTTGTGCATTATTAACTGAACCAATTATTTACTATTCAGTCATTATTTGATTGTAACCTAATTTTTGTATTAATTAAGCTGCTCAATTAAAATTGCTGCTACATTTAAATTTTGTTTGGCATTATTTTTAGATAATTGGGCATCGTATTCACAACAGGGCAAGGCAGAGCTGCAAGGTTCTGACCAGCCAGCACTGGCTGCTGCTGACTGAGGATGCTGAGTGCTGCAGTCCTGCCAGGAGCTAGCCATTCCCCCCCAAGCCAGTGACAGCTGGAAAATGCCCTTGGATCTGTCCTCTTGAGGCACCAATGACCTGGTACCTCCGCGGGAGCCTCTGGCTGCTTGGCTCAGTGGAGCTCTGTCCCTTGCCTTCCACAGTGCTCTGGCCAAGGGCACACGGGGGTGTTCTGGAGGTCCCAAGGCTTTGTTTCTTTCTTTTCCCTGTTGGGAAACCTGTCTTTGCCTTGTGGAACTGTTCTGCTGTTTTCTTGAGGAATTCTGCACTTGTACAGAGTCTTTTGGCCCACCTGTCTTTTGGCTTTTGAGAAGCTGCCAGGAGAGGACTGCATTGTCCATGACGCTGTGGGGGGCAGTTGTTGTCCCGTGTGGCAAAAGACAAAAACTGCCAAGGTCTGAATCCTTGTACTGAGGCAAAAACCCAGAAGCAGCGAGTTTCTGTGGATCTGATTTTTGTGAAGTCTGCACCTTTGGAAACTGCCTTGGAGCCTTGAGCGTGGGGGGAAGCTGCAAGCCCTTGACTGTTGTCTTGTGTTGCTAAGAGCAGGAAGGACAAGTTGAAATTCTGGAGGCTGTATTTCAAGTCCAATGTCCACCTTGGTGCCTGGGGAGGTGCCCAGGACCAAAGGAGCCCGGCCTGCCGGTCAACAGCAGCTGAGCAGGAGGTAGCGTGTGCCCAGGTGGCCAAGAAGGCCAAGGGCATCGTGGCCTGTGTCAGCCAGAGTGGGGCAGCAGGAGCAGGGCAGTGCCCGTCCCCCTGTGCTGGGCAGCTCTGTGGGTGCAGCTGGAGTGCTGCGTCCAGTTCTGGGCCCCTGGGAAGCAGCAAGTGCTTGAGGGGCTGGAGCATGTCCATAGGGGGACAAGGGAGCTGGGGATGGCTGTGGAGTACATGTGCAATGCAGAGGTACTCACCAATATTTACTTTCCTTAAATGGATCTCCTGTATCACTCTATGTCTCCCCTCACATCATCTGTCTTTAGTTGTTGGAGCATGTTACATTTTTACCTATTTTTTGGTGTGGTTTTGGTTCCCTTGATGGACAAATTCTTTTTTTTTCTCTTTTTCCTGCAACCAAATGTTGTTTATCTCAAGATGTCCTGCCCTTTCTCAGTAGAGAAATATATTTTGCTAGGGTTTTAATTTTCAAGTTCATAGCTGTGGAGATGCAGTATTTTTGCGTGAGAACAATGTCGTTTGGGGCGGGGGGGACATTGGTGCAGATACAGCTGTTGTTTTGCCAGGCCAGCCAGTAGGGCTTTGTCATCACTTTCAGTGTAACAGTGTTCATGCCTTTTTAGCCCAAGGGATCAGTACGTGTTGTGTTTGGGAACTGAGCAGGAAATCCATGCCCCGGTATTCCAGCTGGTCCTCAGAGATCACAGAAGCTGGGAGCACCTGTTCCTTTTGTCTGATTACATCCACGTTTGCACCATCAGTGTGATTGAGTCCAAGAGACGAACTTCCCAAGCACAGATGCACAAAGAGTGCAGTTCTCAGTACAGTGCTCTGGGTCTGATCACATTCCGTAAGGACCTACACACTGCAGATTCCCAACGAGTGTGGTTTACTGAAGCAACAGGAGAGCAAGTTCAGGAGTGCTGCTTCTCAGGGAACTGGCTACCGAGTGTTGATGTGTGTACTGACAGAAAGGATAGTAAAGAGAGGTTATAACAATGAGATCTATCTATCTATCTATCTGTCTGTCTGTCTGTCTATCTGTCTATCTGTCTATCTGTCTATCTAACATTTGCATAATTGAATCTTCCTGGCTCTGGTCCAAAGCAGTTGGAGCTGCAAAGCTTACCTAAAGGCATCCCTTTGTGGAGAGACATGTTCCGTTGACTGATTCTGAGCAGGCAGAGATGTCTCCCCCTGTAGACATGGGATTTTTTTTTCCCCTCAGAGCTTTTTTCCTCCTGCAGCCTCTTTTGCCCTGAAGCCCCCAGTCTATTCTTTCAATTTCTGCCTGTCCTAGTGAGGTGGAACTATTCAATATTCTCAGTGGCTTTTAGTTGACTTTGGTCATACATGCATGAGAGAATTTTCAGTAGACAGCGAGAATAAACACCTTGGTCCTCCTCCATATACTGAGGTGGCCATAGAGGCTCTCTGACCTCCATCACAGGATCTTTGCATGCATCCTTATCTCCTGAATGACCAGGATTTCTAACAAGCATGCAGATGTCAGAAAGGCAGGAATGGCAGTGCAGGCCTGAAGAGAACATGAACTCCAGAAGTGTCTCTCACAAGGACTGAGATCACACAAGAAGCCAACTGCAGAGCCAGGATGGAGCTGTTGGACAGGGCTGGGTGTCAGTCACTGCAGAAAGACAAACAGGACACAGCAGAGGCAGAGGGAGGCCCTCACCAGACCCTTGAGAAATGCCACACTTTCCCTGTCAGCTGCCCGAGAGGCTGTTGAAGCCTCAGTCCCACGTGGACCCTGATTGTAGTGCCAGTGCCACTTGGGAATCTTTGCCTTTCATGGGCAGAGAATGACCCAGGAGAGCAGCACCACAGTGCTTTGGGAATGTGTGAGCCCGTCAGTCTTTGAGTCGTGGCCCACTGATGTTGTATGGGAAGTTGAAACTCATCTTCTCTCGCTTTCTGCGCAGGTCCTTCTAGAGAAAGAGCATGAGCAGACTGCTTTGTCGGAGATGCCATGCCAGATTCAGGGAGAGCTGTTCCCAGCCCGAGAGCAGGAAGAACAGCTCAGGCAGCTGGTGGAAGAGCCACAGGGGAATGGTCAGGTAAGCCTGGCTCAGGAGGTGACAGAATGAGGGGCAGGACCAGGGGCATAAAACAGAGCTCATGGGACTGAGGAGGCCAGGAGTCCAACAGGCACTGAAAGCACAGAGCCTTGTAATCTCCAGAGATCAGCACTGGGATGGGAGGCTTACAATGGAAGCAGAGGTGGGCAGGGAAACAGAAAGAAGTGGCTGAATGAATGTGATTTTGAGGCTGAAAGAGGAAAAAGCTGAGCCTGATTGCAGCTCCCTGTCACTTGCTCTGCATTTGCGTGTACAGAACATCAAGGCAGAGCCGCAAGCAGAGCTGCCCGGAGCTCAGAGTGATGTCAAGGCAGTGAAGAGTAGGAAGAAGGAAGACATGAGAAGTATCCAAGAAGAGATGAATCTCCATCAGCAGAGGGGTGCGGAAGAATCAAGAAAGGGACATCACTCCATGATCAATATGATCAAAGTGAGCCATTTATTGCAAAGTAACAGTACCTTTTATACAGTTTTCAGCTTCAATCACGCGTTACATGCTGCTTTGCAATTGGATAGACCCTAAAAGCACGCGTTAGTCTTTTGGCCTGGGTTGGATGATGGGTTTTGCACATACAGCAGGTTTATGCAGTCCTTCTTTTGGCTTCTATCCGATTCTCACACTCTGAGGCTGTTAGCATCCTTTGTTCTTCTTGGGATGGGACTTCTGTCATCCCTTGTTCCTTCTTGTACGTGGCTTTGCTGCCCTTCAATGGTTACAGGCCTTATTTATCCAGATAAGCTGGATTGCTCACATGTCCCCATTTCTGGAGGAACCCATCCTCCACAGAGGGGTGATCAAGAAAACCAGGTGAGTGAAAGAGTGGTAGCTACTCCACTCATGAAACATCCTCTCTCTTGTTTTTTACAGAACATTAAGGAACAGCTGCAGGCAGAGCTGCAGAAAACCGAGGCTAGGGTCAAATCAAGGGAGAGGAGGCTGGAGGAAGAAATGAAAACCATCAGAGAGATACTTAATCCCCTCCCTCAGACTCTACAAAAGCAAGTGAGTGAAACAGCAATAACCAGCACAGTCACCAAACTGGTGCTTTCTGCCCTTCTTGCATTTCCACTGCAGAGCAACAGGCAAGTGGGGTGATGCCTCTGAGTGCCATCCTGCTGTAGTGTCTATCAGAGCCACTCTGAAGGACATTTCCTGGTATCTTGAATCTCAACTGCTGCTCTGGACAGTGGAACTAGTCCTTTGGCCTCTTGGCCAGCAGTCATCCAAATTGATTCCTGCTGGCCTTTTCCTGCTCTCCTTGTTTCTTGAGGTGTTTTTACACCGGAACATGGTGACCCAGATGGAGGATTGAAAGAAGCTGTCTGTATCCCTTGTAAATCTGTTCTTTCCCTTTCCTCATAGTCAATGACTCTTGGCTGACAGGGACAAGCTGTAGTCTCTGACTGCTTTGTTCTGTTTGACTCGAGGTGGAAGTGTTGACATCTCGCCGGGCAGCCCGCAAAGGCTTCCAGAAAATGACTGCCAAGAAAGAGCCCCAAGATCGGCGTGAGGCACAGGAACTGTCTCCACCAGAAGTGCAGCAGGTTGAGCATGACCTGAAGGTGGTGGAGGAAAAGAGTACTCAGTGGGAGGTGGTAGGGCATTTGAACAAGGAGCTGCAAGTGTGTCTGCAGCCCTTGGAAGAAGTGGAATGGGAAGAAGTGTGGCAGTCATCCTTCAGGAAATCCATGAAAATGGAACACGAACCTGGCCATGAACTCAAGTAAAACCAGCCTTTGGCTTTGACCCATCCAGATTGAGCAGTGGACACCAGAAAAAACCCATTTAAGAGCCCTGCATGTGGCTGACAGCATCTTCCTAAGGGCATGCATTTGAAATGGGATCTCAGGGTAATCTCTGCCAGCCACCTTTCTGACACAAACTCATTTCTTCTCCCAGATCGACACAGGCTCTTTCACCAAACCTGCTGCTGCTGCAGCAGCAGCAACGTTGCCTACAGGAGCCTTTGCTCCCCAGCCTGAGAAGTGGAGCCCGGACAGCTGGTTCATCTCCAGTGCTGACACAGCTGCTGCTCAGCAACAGGAGATCAAGGATGACTCCCTGGAGCTACTGAGTACGTCTGGTGTATTTCTTGTCTGATGGACAGTGTCTTGTGTGCACGTGTCAGCATACCTGTACCAAACGTTCCTCCTCAGTTTGGTGTCACAGGGACTTTTAGGACTCCTCATAGGAACTTCTGTAGAAAATCAGTCTCTGCTGGCCATCTGGGCTTCAGAGCTGTCTGTCTGGTTGTAGGTGTTGTCACCCAGCTGACCACAAAGGGTTCAGAGCCCCAAGCAGTAGGGCTGCCTTTTGTATCTCCTGCAAGCTGGGATCTCAGCTCTAAAGTGAGCATCTTGCCTTTTGTTTCCCTCAGGGACAATTGTGACCATGGAAAATCCCATGATGAAATACATCCAGCTGGAATGTCTCGGCAGCGGGTGAGTCCAACCACAGTTACTTCCACAAACCCATGGGCCAGGTGTTTTTCTGGTGGAATATCTATCAAGTCTGAAGTCAGGCAAGCTGAAAACATGTTCAGACACTGTCCCATCTCTCAGTAGTGGTCAGAATTGTGAGCGTGGCCGGAAGGCATTGTCAAAGACATCTCCATGCTGCCAAGGTCTTGCCTGCAGCAAGCAACAGGACCTGGTAGATCTCCTTGTCTCTCAAGTGTGGAACAGCTCTGTGTTAATTTCCTTAGCATTTCTGTATATCTCAAAATCATCTGGCCATGCTAATAGAGGGAGAAGAATCCTGCTTGCCTGAAAGAGCAACCTACCCCCTCATAGGGTAGCTGTGAGGTAACAGTTCTCAGGAACATTTCTGTCCAAGAGTTTGCTGAAGGAAATACTCCATGGTCAGGAGTAGAATTGCACAGTTTAGCAACTGAAACCCAAGAAGAAAGAAGAAGCAGCTCTCTTTTTGAGCTGTGGCAGTGAAGCCCAATGTATCAGGAACAGGCCCAGTGCCCATGCACTTGAGAGGAAAATGCATCATCTGCCTTCTGACAGACTCCTCCTCCTGCATCCTGCAGGTTTTAGGCATTTCTCCAGCAGAGATCTTCTGTCTGGGCTGGCTTTCACTCCAAGATGGAAAGGCTTCTCCTTTCTTTGCTGCTGTTTTGTTTCTAGGTCTTTTGGAGAAGTTTCTAGAGGACTGGACACTGCCACGGGAGGAGAGGTAAATGGCAACAGCTCCCACAGACTCTGCTGCTCTCGAGGGCTTTCCTCTCTGCTGTGAGCTGTGGCTGCAGCTTTGGGTAGAGCTGTGCTGAAAAGGCACAAGAAGCACAGACTGGTGCCAGCCTGCCAATTGCATTTGGGACAGTCTTTGTCCTTCTCAGGTGCCAGAAGGAAGGCAAGGAGGACAGCGGTTCCTTTTGAGAAGGACTTGCTCACTTGCTCAATTGCTAAAACAAAGGTGGTGCCTTCTAGGGCATCTCACTGCTCTTTGGGGCTACAGCTTGAGTCCTGAATTCTCATTTCTGGCTGCCAGCATTCAATACATCTGAATGTTACTGGTAGTTCCTTAGCCACCTGCAGGGCTGCACTTTGGAACTGCATGTAGGGAGAGATCTGCAAGGCATCCCTGAAAGCCCAAAGCCCTGCCCATAGCCCAAGATGTATCCATAGAATACTAAGGGGTGGATCACTTCTGAATCTCAGACAGAGCAGCAAAGAGTGTGGTCAGAGGTTTGTGGGTGATAGCTGAGACACCTTTGTTACTAAGTGGACAAGGCAAAACATCAGTGGCCGTGTGTCCTGTAGCTGGTCCCCAAAGGAGCAGAGAAATGGGCTGTTGGAATGGCAGTTCCTAATCACTCCTTTGTCTAATCACAAGGCACTTTGGCACAGCTCAGCTGTGTCCTTCCAAAATCACTCACTCCGTGTTCCTTGTGGTCTTGTGCCACCAACTTTTCTAGTTAATGATTTCAATATCATTTTAGGTGGCTATAAAGAAAATCAGTCTCCAAGGACTGAGGAAGAAGGAATTCACCTTCAATGAACTAACAGTCATGAAGATGAGTAGGAATCCCAACCTGGTCAACTGTTTAGACAGGTGAGTTGTTGTGCTTTTGTCCCATGAATGTTTACATACTGCAAACTCGCATGGTAAAAACACACTTTGGTCACTGGCAGAAAATAGAGCTGTTAATTACTGGTTCATTATTATTGCTCTGCTCATCTCCAGTGGAGGGGAAGAGAGTGCATCTTGTCCGCATGAGTCTTCCCTGGCACGTGTAGCTTGAAAACTCTTCAAAAACCTGGATCACTCCTACCTAAGTAAATCAATAACCTGTCAGTTCACTGCCACCACGTTGTTTTGGGGCTTGATTGTTTTCAAGTGCCCTTCTTAGGTGTGGATAAACTAACAAGGCTATCCCTTGGATTGTGCCCCCTCTTCTCCATGGCTTTGCCTGCCAGGAAGACTAGGTGCTTTTTTTTCCAGAAACACACAACGTGACAGGTCTTTTATCTGGGCTGTTACTAAACTGCATTTTTCACTTGCTGGCCATCTAAGACATCTCCCTTTTCACAGCTGTGCCTTTCTCCTTGAGACAGACTGCAAACGCTGCACAGACTAGAGAGAATGTCAATTCCTTTTATTCTGTCCTCGTCACAAAGGGACCCGGAAACGAGAATCAACCGTGAAGCCAATGTAGCCATGCATGTTTATCTCCATGCCCTTGTTTCTTTCTTTCAGCTACCTTGTGGATAAGCAATTCTGGCTGGTTCTGGAGTACATGGATGGAGGCACTCTGAGTGAAGTCATCAGCAAGACCTGCCTGTCTGAAGACGAGATGGCAGCCATCAGTCGGGAGGTCAGTGATCCCGTCTGTGCTTCTGAGGGCTTGGGCAGGATTGTCTGGGAAACTGGGGCTCAGAACCGGAGTGATTCCATGTGCCAGGCTTTGTCTCTCTATTGCTGGTGTGCTATGGGCAAGAAAAAGCATCTCAAGTGAACTGCCTGCCAGGGCCCCTGCGCTTACTGTACTCTGTTCCTGTACTCTTATCTCCTGCTGTTGTATTCTTGCTCTGTCTCTTGTATTTGTATTTGCTGTTCTCCACCTTGCCTCTTCAAATGTTTACCTCAAGCCTGTCTGAACTGCATTCCTTGCCTGTAAAAGCAAAGGTGCTGGGGGCGGGATTTGAAACGCGCAGCAAAGAAAGAAGAGAGACTCATTTCTCACCGTCCTCAGCTGAAAAGGACAGCAGTGCAGCCAAAGTGCTCTTTGCTTCCGGAAGGTGACGGCTGTAATACTTCCAAGTCTTTGCTGAGGCCAGCAATAAAACCTTGGTCATGCAGCCTTCCAGCCAAAAGTGATCCACTTCACAACAAAGGGAGGGACATCTTCTTCCTTGGAAAACCATTCTTGGTCCTCTGCATGGAGAGAGCACATCCACTGCAGCAGCAGTCATTCTGGCTGCTTTGCAGGGGACAGTCTACAACAGCAGTTGCTGTTGCTCTCTCAAAGCTGACACGCCTCTCCTTAGAAACCTCCTGCTCTGCTCGTGTTGGAGCAGCAAGCTCTTCCTCTCAACGGCACTGCGTTCTGCCATCACTCCCCATTCCCCTGGAGAGGGAAGTTTTAGAGCTGTTTCCTTTCTTGTGTGATGAAATCACATCACTCATTTTTGCCCTCCTGTTTCTGTTTTCTCTCTCGGTGCTTGCAAGGACTGGATTTTCTTCACTCAAACCACGTGATCCACCGAGATGTGAAGAGCCGCAACATCCTTCTCAGAACTGATGGCTCTGTCAAGCTGGGTCAGTATATTCTTGGTCAGGTGCAGCGTTCCAGGGATGTGGGGGGTGGAGCTGCTTTTGAGTGACTTCCAGCTCCCAAAAACGGTGCTGGTGGGAGTGCAGGGGCCCCTGCTGCGAGCTGGAGGCACAACTGCAGCATGCACAGAGGTGTGACAAGGAACCACGAGCAGTCAAGAGTGGCGTTGGTCTGTGTGTGTGTGTGCTCCTTCCAGAGGGAGAGAGAGCTACAATCTAAACCTTCAGGGGAATAAAGGACACTGCTGTGAGCAGGCTTTAAAACCCTGGGGCTTTTTTGCAAGTGGCCAATACCATACTTCCTTGGCTTAAGCCCCAAAGAAACCAATTGCTGACAGTTGTCCAGGAGATTCAACAGTACATTCTTGGACTGAGGGTGGGGAATTCTTTTCCTTGATTTCCTAATTTGAGCTGGCTTTTGTTGTGTGTTGTTTTCTCCACAGCTGATTTTGGCCTCTTTGCTCAGCTCCCCCCTGAGCAGAGTAGATGGAGCTCAGCGACCAGGACTTCGGGGTGGATGGCGCCTGAAGTCGTGACAGGTCAACCATATGGCCCCAAAGTGGACATATGGTCATTTGGAATCGTGGGAATGGAAATGGTGGAACGAGAACTTCCTTACTGGAATGAAACTCCTGTCTTGGTAAGGTGCAAATACTCACTGATTCCGCTGTCTTTCTCACCTGTCCCATGTTCTGTGTGCCGTCGGACAAAATCCCATTGCCATGTGCTCGCACCACATCCACCAAGGTCCCCTACTAAAAATGTCCCTGCAGCACACCAGCATCTGCTGTAGGTTTGGTTGCATCAGAAGGGAAGTGGCAAGTAACCAGTTCAGAAAGCTGCCATTTTGGCCTCCAGCCATACCCGACATTTCACATTTGGTTTTTGAACCAAATGGGAGCTGTGTCTCGAAGGAAAGGAATTTTTCAGTGGAATGGTTAGATGTGTTATAAATACCCTTCCAAATGGAGGCTGGACCTTCCCAGTTTCAATTCTATAGAGAAAGTAAGAAAAAAGGAAAAAGCAAAAGCAAACGAAAAATCAAAAGAAAAACTAAAAGAAAAAAAGAAAAAATAAGAACCAAAAGAGAAGAAAAACAACCACCAAGCAATCCTCAAGCAGTTCTGCTTGCTTTTTCCTTTTTTAACCACAGTCCACCAATTTTCCTCCATGCCGTAGCATCTTTCCCAAAGTCTGTGGGTCTTCAAACTTTCAGGCTTTCAATTCATCTGTACATTGTTCTGTCCTGTGTCTGGGTGGCCTGGATAAGTTTAGGATGTGTTTTTCTCTGACTGCAGTTACAATTGTACGCCAGACCCTTGGCTGTTTCTCGGTACTTTAACAAGTTGATGGGCTTGCAGTCACGTGCCTGGGGCTGGGATCCAAGATGTGCGGTTGACGCCGGCGCTCTTCCTTTGCTGTAGGAGCAGGGACAGCCCCGAGTTGCACAGTTCTAATGACATTGAGGGCTCCAGCTCCCCACCATGTCCAGTGGCTGAGCTCAGCTGCAGAGGGACAGGATAAAACCCTCTGTGTGACCTCTGGGGGTGTGGGAAAAGGAAAGAAGGTTGCCGTAATTATTTGCAGTCAGGGGGAGTGTGGTTGCTGTTTTAGGCTTGGAAACTTTCCTCTGGATTGAAGAGGATAGTAACAAAATCTCTTTGGTCACCGTCCACTTCAGTGCCACCAGCACAGAGCTGCTGGAATTGTGATGGGCGTTTTTACGGAGACCAGGCCGGAGCCTGGTGTCATGTGGAGAGCCTGCCAAAACCTCCCATTTTATGCCCAGCACTTTCTGCGATGGGCACACCATTAATGCATTGACTCGAGTATCCAAATGAGCAGAGGGTTTTCATAGGAATGGCACTTCTCCTGATCTGTCCACGAAAAGATGTCCTTTTGCCGCATAAAGAAGCTGAAACTTGCCGACTGCTGAGAGACAGAAGAGCTGCAGGTGTTTCCTGTGTGCCGAAATGGGCATTTTCATCCCAATACGTTTGTGCAGGCACCTTAATGTGTCTGTGAGGAATATGAGATTCCAAATGTTTATTTCCTTACCTGAGGAATGTCTGACGGATTTCCTTTCTTTGCTTCCAAATACCACTGCTTTCCAGAACAAAACAAAAAGTCTGAGTTTTGTTTTCTGGCAGCTGTGCTTAAGGGTCCAACAAGCAGTGCAGAGATGCCGTTCATGTAACAACCCTCAGAAAGAGTAGGGTTAGTTAGAATAGCAAAGTCCCTCTTCCAGAAAGCCTCAGAGAAGGAAACATGTTTTTGCTGATGTAGTTCCCACTAACTAGGTCAGTCAATGAAATCAGCTGCCAAGGCAAGGTCTGCTGGATGTTGGAAAAGGTGTGGCTGCATTGGGATTGGGGTTCTTGTTGGTACAGGAAAGTCATCTCTGCCTCTCTGCCAGGGCAGAAACTGCTGCTGCAGAGTGGAGCTTAAACAATGGGATGTGGGAGAGCAGTTACAGATGGGAAAGAAGCAGGTGGAGTCTCACGTTTCCTTTTTCTCCAGCTTCAACTCCTGATAGACACAGAAGGGAGACCAAAGCTGCAGCAGCCCAACCTGTCCTCGCCTTGGCTGCGTGACTTCCTGCTCTGCTGCCTGCAGACAGACGAGGCACGGCGCTGGTCTGCCAAGGAGCTCCTGCAGGTAAGATGCCCAGGGGCTGCAGGTGAAACAGTGTCTGAGGGATGGGCTCCTCCTCCACTGAAGTCCAAGGCATCAGATGAGCCCCCCTCCTCCGCACTTCCACTCTTGGTGCTGTTCAAGAGAGAACGGTGAGGAATCCTAGACGGAGCTGGGCTGGCAGGGACCAGTAAAGTTCATTTGGTCCGAGTGCCCTGCAGTGAGCAGGGACATCTTTCAAGAGATCAGGTTACTCCGAGCCCCTTCCCATCTGACCTGGTATGGTTCCAGGGGTGGGGCACCCACCAGCTCTCAGGGCAACCCGTGCAAGTGTTGCACCATGCTCCAAGTAAACAGGTTCTTTGTTAGACCTACTCTGACTCAATCCCCGCTTTGTTTAAAAATATTAGCCCATATTTTCACTGGACCTGTTAAAAAAAGTGTCCTGCACTCCCTCAGAAGCCACTTTGAAGTTTTGGAAAGTGGCAATAAAGTCTCCCTGGGACCCGTTCTTCTCCAGGCTGAGTAACTCCAGGTCTCTCAGTCTGTCCTCAGAGGAGAGGTGCTCTGTCCTCTGACTGTTTCTGTCACCCTCTTTTGTAATTTGGCGGGGTGTTCAGTTTTATCTAATGGCAAAAGAACTGAAGCACAGCAATGTGGAGTACAGAGGCAGGAAATGGTGGTGGAAGAACCCAAGGAAACCGTTCCCGGCCAAGCAGTCCGAGATTTGGCTGTGGGAAGGAGTGGCTGTGGAGGGCTCACTGGGAGCCTCTGAGGGGCCCCGGGTTTGTGCCCCCAGCCTCATCTCCGAGGTTTCTGCCACACAAACAGGGACAGCTGAGAGGGACTTGGTCCAGCTCCATCTGCTGCCTGGCACGGTCAAGCAGACGGGAACTGCCCCAGTGTTATAAATACAAAAAGGAAGTTAAAACTTTTTAACAGTTGTGTCTGTGTGCTGGCTGTGTGTTTCAATTTCTGTTTGTAACTGTGTTTATTTTCTAACTAGTTCTAAGTTGTTACTGGCACTTGCTGTTGTGATGTTGTTGGAGTAATTGTTAGATATTGTTGCAGTGTTTAGTTACCAATATTTGTAAGTTCTGTGCGGCTGCCTCCCCGGATTCAGTTAAAGAGACAACATGAGAAAAAAGGGGACCTTCTACCCTTCCCCAAATAACTCAAAAAACTAAGACCACCACCCAGTGCCTGCATTGGAGAACACGACCATCCAATCAGAACAAGGCGGGAAGAAATGATTGGTGTAGAATGCACGCCGTTAAGAGCCAATGAGAGCCCAAAGAATACACCAATCAAGAAAAGGATCCAAAATGGACCAATCGCTGAGGGGACTGAGACTTTAAAAGGGACTGACCACCCTCAGGGGGGTGCTTCGCTCTCAGAAACTGGACTGTCCTGAGGGGTGGCCCGTGCGCAAGTTTTGGTTTCTCTGACTTGCCGTGAGAGGCTGGGACGGGCCCAGCCTCCAGTTCCTGTAGCCGTTTCTATACCAATAAACACTTGGCCTTTCCTTTTTAACATCCTTGGATCTACGGCCTCATAATTAAATTGGCAACATTGTAGCACCAGGGTTACTGCCACATTGTGTGGCAGAGAGGGAACTGCAGGACCCGGTGCCACTTGGCTGTCCCTGCTGGGAAGGAAGGTGCCATCCAGCACAGGAGGGCCAAGGCATGGAAAGGTAGGCACTGTTCTGTGTCCCTGTGGAAATCAGCACAGTGCCTGCCTGTCCTTCAAAGAGAGGGACCTACGTGAGTCATTGGAGTTTCCTGAAAGGAACAAGCTCCAGGGACAGAAAGCACCATATCTAGAGCCCTGGTAGGGCAAAAGTCCCATCAAGATGAAGACATCAGAATAAACAGATGAGTGGAGTTCTGGTCCAGGTTTGCCTGTGATTGCAAGGTCCTCCATACGAAGTAGGAGATGCAGATGGTCCTGTTGGTCCTATTTCTGGGTCTTTCCAAGAACCAGAGGAATCCTGATTGAGCCTGTGAAGCACTGAGATTGGAAAGTCATGGTTCATTGTTCTTTGTTGTTTTCTCTTTGTTTGTTTGTTTTTTTCTGTGGGCAGCATCCACTTGTAACATCAGCTGAGCCTGCTTCCATCCTAGTCCCAATCATCTTTTCAGTGAAGAGGGGGAAGGAGACAATAACACCAAGATAAATCCTATGAGGACCCCTTACTCCACAACCAGCTTGGAGCAGGGTAGTCAACTAGTATTGTAGAGTAGGGTAGTTAAGTAGGATAGCTGCATAGGATTATATCGTAGGATTGTAGAGTAGGATTATAGAGTAGAATTGTAAAGAAGTAAAGTTTCTGAAACTTCAGCTCATCTGGAAGATTGCTTTCTTTCTCACCCTGTGAAGAAGCCCAGCATTTCCTTCTGAGTTGTACGTTGTCTCTTAAAGGTACAAAGTGACATTTCTGGCTTCTTTGGTGTGCCTTGAAAGCGGGGAAGTCTCTTCTTCATTCAGCCTCTCCAGACCATACTGCCTTTGGAATACGGCCCACTGGCCGGGTTTTGCGCAGCCGTGGTACTCCTAGTTGAGGCAGCAAGGGCAGTGGCATTTGCAGACACAACCAAAGGAGGAGTGGGGCAGCCAAAACATCCTGTGCAGATGCAGGCCCTGAGCTGTGACTAAAGAGCATTTGAGTTCATGGTGATGTAGGTGGAACTCCATGACTCCTAGCTGAATGTTGAATGTTCTGTAGATGGCTGCTCTAAGAGTTTTAAAGACTCCTAATCATACATTGGCTGTTCTGTTGATGGTTATGCATCTTGTTATATTGAATGGTTTGTACCCAGTTTGTAACCCAAGTCCCAGTTTTGTATGCTCTTCCCTCTTGTCGCGTTTCTGTTCCTCCCTGCCTGCTCTCTGTCTGCCCCTCTTCATGCTCCCTGACGACCCCCTATCTGCCCGTCAAGCTGAAACCAACGCCTATTATGGAAATCGCAGAGACCCCCATGAAGCCTTGCCAGAACCGAAAGTACAATTAACACCAAAAACCCCTAGCAACAACGAGTCAATGCAAAATCCAGACCCACAAAGGATGCCACCTGGCTGGCAGGACATCAAGCTATCTGTGAAGGCTTTCCATCTCCTCACCATGACTTGAAAGCCACTTGGAAAGAAAGACACCCCTGGACTAAAACGAGCCTGATGAGGTCTTGGGAAGTTGTATGAGGATGAACTCCCATCTTTGCAGCATGAACAGCAGAACTGACCCAGGCCTCCTGCTCGGCGGTGCTCGAGGGAGCAGCAGTGGTGTAGGTGATCCCTTGAGCTTTCCCCTTTTAATAAAAAAGCATTTAAGGAGTTAATAATCATCTCCTGCCCTGTTTATTCATAACACTGCCACTTGGATTTGTAACTTGAAGTGCAATCTCTGTGACTGGAGGAGGAGAGTCTTGCTGAACTGAGAAAGCAGAAAGATCAGTGAGGGTGCTCTGAAAGGTCTCCTCTGGTGCAGAGCTGTCAGCGACTGTGAGGTGAGAGCAGGCCCAGGCTTGCCCAGGGCGGAGCCCCAGCAGAGCCCTGGCAGGGCCCGCAGCAGCCTGAGTCTGGGCAGAGGCAGGCTGGAAGGAGGCCCTTGTAGCTGCAAGAGGCAGCAGCCCGGCGCTGGGTGCCTCTTCCTGGGGCTGGGCGAATCCTCTGCTCTCAGAGCCAAACTGGCAGCTGGCTGCTCCCGAGGGGAAGCGTAGCCGAGCTGGGCACAGCACAGACTGGTGGCACTGGCCGTCTGGAGTCTGCAGAGGAGGAGAGAAAGGCAGACGGCAGCCGAGGGCTGGAGCCCTGGCTGAGGATTCCTGCTCTTCTGCCGGCTACCCTGTAACTCCTGGGAAAGGTTAGCAGTGTGTGCAGCACTCTGGGCAAGAGGGGGAGGGAGCCGGGCTGCTGCGCAGGCTGGAGCACACGGCAGCGTCCTTCAGGCACGGCAGTTCTGCCAGGGGAACCGAGGCCGGCGTGAGGCAGTGACAGCTTGTCAGGTCAGATCTGCAGGAGCCAGTGCCTCACACAGCTCTGGGAGGAAGCACCTGCAGTCTTGGATTTCTGCACTGAGGTAGAGCAAAGGTGTGGAATGCAGAGTGTTTTGCAGAAATATTCAGGGGCAGCAGGCCGGCCTGCTTTGTGCTCTCTGGCACAGAGCAAGCACTGTGCAATGCAGCTCTGAGCTGCTGGGAGAGAGGTTTTAGAGAGAAGCCAACTCTTTGATAAAATTAAATGGGGACAAAGTCATCAAAGCAAAAGAGAACTGTTTCTTAGGAAGGATTCACCTGAGCTCGGTGTGTACCTCCCTCCCCCAAGAGCCAAAGACACACACACACACACTCCAAGGGAATGCTGCTTTTTATTGCCTTTCCAGCCCAGGGTGAACCGTGTCCCCTTTCCCTTTGCCTGTCTGGGAGTCTTCAGGCTGTGCCGTGACCACAGCTGGAAGCTCGCGCTCCCTTTCCTCCTCTCTGGCCTCTCCTCCAGGAGCAGAGAGAGCCAGAGGAGAGACTGCTGTTGGCTCTGCACTCTGTGGAAAGAGAGAAGCACGAGGGACAGGCCATTAGCTATCGTTTAGAAGCTTCTTGCCTTTCCCATCTACAACCAGCTCTACTAAGGAGAAATCACAAGCTCTGATAGCATTGGGATTCTAAGTCACTCTAACTAAATTAAAGTGGGCTCATTCAACAAAGCTGCAGATGCTTCTGAATTCTGTGCTCTTCGTTGGCTTTTATCAGCACCCTAGTTTCTCTTTCTGCAGTCTGCTTAATGAATTTTTTAGGGTTTTGAAATGGAAAAGTGGGTGAAAGCCAGTAATGCCTTTGCTGTTTCTGATGCAGACATTGAAATGGATTTTATTTCATCCTACCTAACTGCCCCTCTTCTGCATTCTTTAGTCACAGTCCCAGTCACAACTTGCACCACTCTCCTTAAAACTGAGAACATCTAAGATTTCTGTCTCACTTACCTCCACACTGGCACCTCTGAATACATGCCTCAGGTGACCTGTAGTGGGGAAGGAAAATGAAGCAGATTCTTTCAGAAAACTGTCTGGGCTGGTAAATCCCACAGAACAAGGCATCCCAAACCGAGAATATTTTCCATTCCACAACATCCCTCCAGGAGACAAGTTATTTCACACTGCCAGCAAGAGAACAGGACAGTATTCTAGGCTGTGCCTACACTTTGGCCTATTTTGCCAGTACATGAATGCAAACTTGATCAAGATAATGTAAATTGTTCTTTGGCACTCAGTGCTCTCTTCTACCAAATACCTAAAGCAGATTTTTTATCCTCTCCTTCAGGTACATTTTTTGTAAAGTCAGTTGCATGCAGTAAATCTCATTAACTTGCTGAAAATGGTTGCCCAGAAAATCTTCCCCAAAATCCCTGTGAGCTGTGGCAGTTCTATTGTGAAACAGCACAGCAGCAGCCCCCAGGTATAGGAGAAGGCACTCACTGCTTTGAAGTTTGTACTTCATTGCAAAAGAATTCACTATTTTAGCACTCAGTAACAGGTCAGGTTCTACTGTAAAATCCCCCGTGGAAGGAACAGAACCCCTGCAGGTTCCCTTGCAAATGCTGCCCCTGTGGCTACAGACACCCCCTTTTTAGCTGAGTGTGTTAACAGGAGCTTTACCAAACCAGTGGCATCCTAATGGTTTTTCTGTTTCCAAATCCACCCAGTTGCTACGAAAAAACAGGAAGACATACAAGAACCAGGTTAGGTTAAACCCAGGGAAAACCTCTACTTACATGCCAGGTGTGTCAAGAAATAGCCGGAATAAGAAACGCCATAAACAGTGAAAACTGCAGCAGCAAGTTGCTCAATAATCATTGTGCCACTGCTGTGCAAGTTTTCAGACTGTGCTGTAACACCAGAAAATACAAGGCTCCTATCAGTGAGCAGCTGCCCGCTGACAAAAGCCTCAACCAAGAGGATACTCCTGCACTGAGCAAGCCCAAGAGCTCCTCTGACACTGAGGCCTTCCGTGCACCAAGGCAACCTTCTGATGTCACCACAACCACATGGCAACCATGCCTTGACATCACAAAGCAAATGCTCTGTGTTGGTCTGGGAATTCAGGTAAAGCAACCCAACCTTCCCTACAGCAAACACAAAATAGCCTGGGAAGTTCTCCTCTGTCACAAAGAAGCACAAACCCCCTGGTAGGCCAAACCCTGCTGTTCAAGGCATCCAAGAGTAACTCCAACAGTGCCCCAAGCACCTACAGCCTGGACCTCAGCTGAGCACTCAGATGGGACCAAAGCAAAGAAAATCAGACCAAGAAAATGGCCCAAAGCACTGCACACAACCAGGAGAGAAAGCACTATTGGTATAACAGCTGAAATCATTCCTAACCAATCTCCCCATATATTTGTACATTTATTGGACATGCCCTGGGTTCCTGCATATGTACATCTCTGCCTTTATTCCTCTTTGGAAGCAGCCAAATTGGCAGAATCTGCCCACCAGCAGCAGCTGCTCCAAGCTGGGAAGGCAACAGGTGATGCTGATTTTCAAAGGCTTCAGTGTCCCAGGTGAAGCCAAGGCAGGACTGGGTTGAAAGGTGCTGGCGCTGCTGCTGCTCTGTGCCAGAGAGCCCTGAAACTCACAGGCTAACCATTCCCTCAATATATTGGATATATTTCAATCACTTCTCACAAGTTATTAACTTCTGGGGAGTAGGGAGTGTAGGGGTCTCTTGAGGGTCTCTGGTGGTCATTGGGGAACATCCCATTCCTCAAATTCTCCTCTGATGGTCAAGAGCCTCCCACAACCACTTTCTTCCCCTTGAATGCATTCCAGCCACCTTCTCAGGAGGAACTACTCTATTCTTGAGGCTAAGACAGCCGCTTGCACACATTAATCACTGCACTGAAGCAATAGAGGGCTCAACACTCTGTTAATGCAAACGGAATTGGTGATTTGTTACCGTTCAACATTTTCTCAACACCACCTTCCTTCTCTGGCAATTGCTCTCAAGCATTTCGTCAATGCACCCTGAAAATGTTTTTGCTGACTCAAGCCACGTTGTGTCTTTCCTTCAGAAATTAATCCAGAAAACACAAATTGCCTACTGAAACCCTTCTGCTCCCTTTCCAAATCAGTTCACTGCTCAAGCGCAAGCCACGGGCTCATCCCCAATTCCCTCTGTGGGATACAAAGGGAGCTGCAACTAAAAGATGGTTAGAAGAATGAAGGAAAGTTGTCGGTTCTAGGCGTTGCTATTTATGGTTTGAATTTATTCTAGTCAATCTGTTGGGTGTTGCTGGGAGCTGGGAGAGGGGCCAGGTTGAAGACCAGACCAAAAGGGAAGTAGGATAAGAGGGGAGAGGATGGAAAAGTAGGCGGTTGGGAGAGAATAGAAGTTCCCCAGCAGCCAGGCAAAGGGAAAGGGGACACGGTTCGCCCTGGGCTGGGAAGGCAATAGAAAGCAGCATTCCCTTGGAGTGTGTGCGTGTGTGTCTTTGGCTCTTGGGGGAGGGAGGTACACACCGAGCTCAGGTGAATCCTTCCTAAGAAACAGTTCTCTTTTGCTTTGATGACTGATGTCCCCATTTAATTTTATCGAAGAGTTGGCTCTTCTCTAACAGCTCCGTAGCAGTTTAGGGCAAATTTGGGAGGAAACCTCCTAGGGGGCCTCCCTCCCCTCCCCCAGTCAGTTTGGGAGAGACCTCCTCAGAGAGAAGTAGAAAGAAACCTGTTTATTAAACTGGCAAAGCACTCCCCAGCACAATAAATTGAACAATAACAGATGACAAGAACTTTGTGCCAATCTGGAGAGATGACAAATTAGAAATGAAGTACCTCCTGTAGGTGGTTGCTCTGCTCTCAGCCCCACTGGCTCTGGGAAAAGTTGCTGCACACAGCTTCGAAGACACTGTCCAGATTAGGCACAGCATGGCAAGGAAGGGAACCTTCCGGGGCTCTGGAGGTTTTAGAGGTTCCTTGCAGACTTTCGGACAGCCACATCCCAACTACGAAAATGAGATGCAGTCTTTCCCTTCCCTTGCAAAGTCCCGTCTTAAAGCCAGGAGCCAGCTTGAAAGTGGAAAAATGCACTGTCTGGGAGAGGGGAAAAAAGTGCATGCAACTCCTCTGGAAATCAACTGTGTTCACCCATGGCACAATGATCCTAGGCTTAGCTTGCTTTCCTGGTGACTCAGCACAGACACGGCCTCTGCTGGTGGGCAGCGCAGTGTCTTTGAGGAGCTTTACACTGGGCTCTTCATCCTTGGCATGCTAAGGGTGGCATTTGAAAATGGATGCAAGTGCTGAAAGGCCCAGCTCTACCTTCAAATTCTCTTGCTGAAAACCTGCAGTAGTTACCCAGGAGCATTCCCTCCAGTTGAAGGCTTTTCTTTTTCCCCATTTCCTCGGCAGCTCACATCAATCAGCCAAGTGTAGGGCTTAGTGAAGGACGAATGACAGCTCAGCGTGGAAAGCCGAGTGTAGGGCCTCAGGCCCCCTTGAGCAGAGGCCTCTGGTGCCCCAAAGGTTTAAGAGGGAAGCGTTAGGAAGACGTGTCATTTCAGCCCTCCTTTACTCTTCCACGCCAAGTGATGTCCAGGACCGGGGCACAAGCAGGGCCTGGTCCCTCCTCCCGCCCCACCGTAAGGTACAGCTGGCACCGGGGGACGCCAGGGCACAGGGGGCAACATCTCTACAGGGCAGGTGGGCTGGAGTGGGGCAGCCGTCAGCTGGGAGTGTGGGGCAGGGCAGGGCGAGGCTCCCCTGTGCCGGGGAGGGGAGGGAGGGGCGGGGAGAGCCTTGGGCCGCTGGGAAGTGGCGCAAAGCCGTGAATGGCACAGCCCAGCCAGAGCGCACAGCTTCGAAGGCACTGTCCAGCTTAGGCACAGTGTGGCAAGGAAGGGAACCTTCCTGGGCTCTGGAGGTTTTCAAGGTTTTATTGCCAGTTCTGCTGAAACTGAGGGCTGAAACAGAGCGCCTTTGGGCTGCTTCATCATCTCCGTCGTTGTCATTCTGGCCTCCGGGTGCCTGTTCAGCCTGACAGCTCGGAACGCATGCCTGGTCCACTTCTGCTGAGTCACAGCTTCTTCTTTGATGGCCTTATTCTTAGTATGACAATTTTTCTTCAAGGATACTTCTGAGCTTCCCTACATCAGCAGTACTCTACTTGTAGCTAACCTATGATCCAACAATGAAACTTCCTACGGTCTATAGTCCTAACTAAAAATGGCTAAGCTAAGAAAATCTAACTAAGAAACTTAGCTAAGCTAGGAAAATCACAGAACATTAAATTTCCTATCTATGGCGCAGCTCCTCGTCAAATGCAGGGGATGGCTGAATCTCTGCCTAAACACCATACATCCCCCTTTCACTCTTCTGAGCTGGCAGGGCACCAAGTCTTCCTCAGGCGCAAGCGTCTCCTCTCCAGTCTTCTTGCACTTCCTTGGCTGAGATGATCAGAGCAGCCAGGCTGGAGGCAGGCTCGCCTGAGGTCACAAACGGGTGCTGCCCAGAGGAAAACCAAAACAGAAAGGGACCGTCACTTTCCAAGATCACACCCTCAGGGGCTCAAGCCAGATTCCTCAGCTACCACAAAGATGCACAAAGCGGACCGAGAGCACCATCTGCCCCTCCGCCTTCCTGTCCCGGACCTGTCTCTACCCAGGCCCACATGGCCCACAGTCCTCTTCATCCCTTCATGCAGCTGTCCTCAGCTCACAGGGCTTTCTGCCACTTTGCTTCTTCTTACCTGCAGGAGTTCCTGGGCAGACCAGCGCCTGTCCTCGTCTGCCTGCAGGCAGCAGCAGAGAAAGTCACGCAGGAGAGCCGAGTGGTGCCTGGGGTTTTGCAGTTTTGGGGGCCCGTTCCTTTTGATCAGTTCAAAAACCTACTCCAAGAAGAAAAAAAAAAACAAACCAAAAAAACCCACAAAAAATGCAAGAGGACACTCTGCCTGCTCCTTTCCTAGCCACAACATCTCTCTCCACACAGACCCCCTCCTTTGAAGCTGCACCTTACCTTGAGACGGGGTTCCCTCTGATAAGGAGCTTCCCCTTCCACCATTTCCAGCCCCATGATCCCCAGGGACCAGATGTCCACTTTGGGGCCATAGGCTTCTCCTCTCACCACTTCTGGTGCCATCCAGCTGGGAGTGCCGACGCTGGAGCTGCGCTTGCTGCGCTCAGGACTGAGCTGAGCACAGAGACCAAAGTCAGCTGAGGAGAAAAACAAACCCTGTCAAAGGCAGCTAGCCCGGCAAACCGGGCAAAAGCATGGCCCACTCCAAGCCTGACCAGGCCATTGTGAATCTGCCTGGAAAAGCAGCAGTGCTCTGTTTCCACACGGCTGTAGCCAGGGAAAGTAGGCACTGGCCACTTCAAAAACACTTTCCCAATTCACGCACTGGCCAAGCAGCACTTCTGGGTGACTGGCAGTCACCCCAAACATTCCCACAGCACGTGCTGGCAAGGCTGCACCTGACCAGGGATACTTACCCAACTTGACAGATCCGTCCATGCCCACAAGAACGTTGCCGCTTTTGATGTCTCTGTGGATGACTTGGCGGGAATGAAGGAAATGCAGTCCTTGCAGGCACTGAGAGAGAAAGGAGGGAGGGAAGGGTAAAAGTCCAGGACCTGATTTCATCGCACAAGAAAGGAAAGGGCTCGACGAGGTTGACAGTTTTCTCAGGGAGTTGCGAGCGCAGCATCATGGTGCTGTCAAGAGGAAGAGCTTGCTGGAAACAAGTGAAACCAAGCAAGTGAGCGAGCACGAGCTCTGTCAGAGGACAGAGGGTATGCAAGAGTGCAAGAACAGAGCCTAAGAGGTGAGGGGACAATGGCAGGCAGTTCGCTTCAGATTCTCTTTCTTCTTCTTGTGTCGTGACAGCAGCACCAAACCAAAGCCATGAGCAAGAAATCTCTGCTCTTCTTACCCACCAGCTGACAAGGACCATCCTGTGCAGGCCAGGAGAGGCACAAGCGGGATCCCTCACCTCCCGACAGACAGCACCTATCTGTCCTTCCTCCAGGTACACTGCCCTGAGTACATCGAACAAGGTGCCGCCGTCCATGAACTCCATCGCCAGCCAGACCTCCGCACCCACCAGGTAGCTGAAAGACGACAACAGTGGCATGGAGAGAGAGGAATGGGCACACAGCTCACTCACCCCAGGGCCTGAGCCAGATTTTTGCAACTGCTCTCCAAGCTACACATGCCAGAAGAGATTATTGCATGCCAAGTGCAACCTCATCCCGTCTACAGGGCACAAGTAGAGAAATCAGAAGCAGCTCTGTTTTCTGCCACTGACCAAAGGGGTTTGTCATTTCTGGCATGCACTGTCGAAAGGAAGATTGACATGAGAATATCGCAACCTGTCTAAGTAGGTAACAATATTGGGATTCCTGTTGTCCCTCATGACCAGGATTTCATTGACAGCCAGCTCCTCGGACATCTCCTCTTGAAGCACCATTTTCTTGATGGCCACCTAAAAGGACATTGAAGACCCTCAACTTGACAAGTCGCTCCTTGCACGAGATCACAAGGAAGACAGAGCCAGCGCCCGTGCAATGACGCGGCCGAGCTGTGCCAAACTGCCTTGTTAACTAGGCAGCAGAGCTTAGAAGCAGCACCAAAACCCATCCCAAATGCATTCTGCACGCTGAACCTAGTCTGGGCCTCAGAGGAACAGCCTCTGCTGCAGAGACGGAGAGGCCTCCCAAAGCTCCAGCCACGGCTCGCAGCAGCAGGGAAAGCGCTCGGGAGCGGCAAAATCTGCCGGCGCTGTTGGCACTTTACCTGTTGTCCTGTGCTGGCGTCGAGGGCTTTATAAACAGCTCCAAACCCCCTAGAAAGAAAATGGCAGCAGAAAAAGCTCTTTAGTCCCTGGCAGTGAAAGCGAGCCTAGGCAGGAGATCTCCCCAGGCTGCCTGCAGTCTTTAGAAAATGCCTGGCTGCAGCATCTGCAGGGCTGGCCTGCCAGCCCTCTGCCATGCAGGGTGTCCAGGAGAACACACCCAGGTGCAACATGAAGACCAAGGGCTGCTGCAAATCTCCAAAGCACACGCTCAGTTAGTTCCTTACCCAGCCTAAGTGGGGCTCTGTATGTCTGGGTGTCTGTGTGCGCATGTAGGTGTAAAAACTGGAGAAGACTAACTTTGAAAGCACTGTCTTTGAGAGCTGTTTTCTGGCAGCTCTTGCATGGCAAGTCGCTCTCCTAGGCCATCAAGCTGCAGGGGCAGGAAATCTTCCAGGTCTTGCCACAAGCAAGACATTGCCAGTATCCAGTTGTCTTGGATGATGCCTTCTGACTGCTCTGGACTAAGCAGCCCCGAGAGGTGGCAGGAGATAAAGTCAGAGCCTGACCGTGTTTGGAGCTTGCCTGACTTCCTGCTTGATATTGCACCAGTGAAAGGCCCAGGCTGTTGCACGAGGAGCAGGCGTCACACTTACCCTCGTCCAAGTTCTTCAAACGGCCTGTATCTGCTCATTGGCTCGCCCAGACTCACAATGCTCCCTGAAAGACAAAAGCAGTGCATGGCATTCACTTTCAAACAGAGACGCCGCTCCACAGACCGCCCAAAATGCAGCCCCACTGTCGGGAGCTTGAGAGCTCCCTGGGGCTTGGTCACTCACTAAGTGCCGGCCTTCTGCTCAAGCAAAAGCATCTCTGCTTTTGTCTTTGGCACAGAAGGCAGAGCCCAGGCAGAGCCAAGCCAGTCCCAGCTGCCCTCAGAGGCAGCAGGAACACCCCGAGCGCTCTCCTGCTGCCTGAAAGAACAACAACAGCTTCTGTAGAGAGGCCTAAGTGCCTCTGAGACACTAAACCCAGGAGAACTTCTGTCACCACCTACACCGAGACATGCAGACAACACACCTCTCTAGCAGACCAGAAATACACCAGACGTACTCAGTCTCTTCAGGCTTTGCTCCTCTCTCCTCTCAGGCTGCTGGGCTGAGCCGCTGGATGAAGCGCCGGCAGCTGGGGAAGTGCTGCCTGCTTCAGGCGATGCTGCTCCGGCGGCACGCTGAATTGCAGAATGTGTGTTGAGCTGGGACAAGAAAGGATGGCTGCCACAGACGCCCCAGAGAGCACATGGTAAAAGCAAGGCCTTAGGAAGATGCTGTCTGCCACCACCAGGCCCCCTCCACTGGGAGGTTTTGGATGTCCCCTACTCAAAGGCAGTGGGAAAACTCCAAAGGCTACTTTGATACAGCAGCTCATGGCCACTTCCAGGCTACACTTTATCAGCTTTGCTGCAAGATGACTGCAACAAGGTATTGGCATGATTGCAAAGATCCAGAAAGAGATCGGAGCAGGGCCCCAGAGCCTTGTTGCTTTCTTCCTCCTGGCTTCTCCGGGCCAACAAAATCATCCTTGAGCTGCCATGGAAACGTCTGGCCAGGAGGCCAGAGCACGCCCCTTTTCTGATCTCTTGCACTGATTTCCCCTCCATATTTCAGGCTTTAGGGAGCCGTCCTTCCTTTAGGGAGCTGCGTTCCTACCCTTCCGTGACCCACCGGCCATTTACAATGCGGAGCTGACTAGGATTCTCCTCACCAAACTCTGTTCTGACCACGTGGAAGTGAAGCACGATCTACATTGTGCCTGAAGCTAGTTAGTACATGGAGAGGGCTAGGTCCCCTCCAGGGGCCAGTGTCTCCCAAGTATCTCGCAAGGCTATGAACTGCGTCTTTGGACCGCTCCGTCTGCTGGCCACAGGCAGCCTGCACTGACACTGGGCACCAAGGGCCTCACTTCTACACTGGGAATAATTTCCTGCTGCCTCTTGTCTGATCCCAAGAGACATTCTCGGGCCCTCTCAGCATTCCAGCAATGGGATGCTTAAAGGTCAAAGTTCAGAAGCCGTTAGCCAGGGCTCCCTGGCTTTGGCTGAAGCAGCCCTACGTCATGGCAGGCACACAGCCCCCAGCATCTTCAGCCATGAGCGCCAAGGCTTGGCTCTTGTGAAAGTTGAAGCTTGGCCCTGCACCAAGGGCAGCACCAACCACAGGTGCCACTTACTGGCTCTGCACATTCAGGCCGTGGAGGGACAGCAGCTGGAGGCTCGATGTCGTTTTGCTCCTCTTCAGCCTCTTCCTCAACAAGAGAGGGAGCCAGAGGAGGTGCTGACGCTGCTGTTGAGCCCTGTGGACAGACAGCAGTGAGAGAGACTGGGACCAGCCAATCCTTTAGCAGCTGGGTGCTACTGAGCTGGCTAAGCACCTGGACTAAGGGGAAAGCATCGACTTGGATACCAATGGCATTCTGAGTCATAACAAGCCTATGAGGATGGGTGAATTAGGTGGTACTCCAGCTTGCTCTGCATCCCATCTTCCACTCAGACTAGAATCAGCAAGACACCCTTTGGGCTGCCACACTCGACTTTCATCTCTTGAAAGGCTCTCCATTGGAAAAAAAGAAAAGAGCCAGTGCTCCTTTGCCTACTGCTGATGCCAAGAGCCACTTGGGCTTTCTTTCAGCCTCCCAGACTGGCAATTCGCACTCTACTGCAACAGGCCAAGCTCATAGCTTGCTGCACAACTCTTACATGCCAGCAACGCCAGAGGTTGCTTTGTCACTCACCAAAGGACAGGCTTGTCTCCAGCTGCGCATGAGGTGACCTGCAGTAAGCAAGGGAAAAGGAACCAGACACCCTTAGAAAAGTGCCTGTGCTGGAGAGTCCCAGAGGACAAGTCAGTCCCAACAGAGAGCATTTCCCCTTCCCTCCAGCAGGAGCAATAGTCCTTTCCCACAGCAAGTAAGAGAACCACAAGGATACCGTACTAGGCTCCGTCTACATTTGGGCCTCTTTTGCCAGGAGAGAAATGGAAGCAGAGCCATGGAAATGCCACCTGTTCTTTAACAGCCACAGCTTCTGTTCCACCCAAAAGTGCAAGCACCTTCTTCCTCTTCTCTTGCCTGCATTTTATTATTTTTGGAATTAATTGCATGCACTAATTCCCATCAATTTGCTGAAGACACTACCGTAAGAAAGCTTCCCCTCAGGGCCCCTTAGCTGTGGCAGCTCTCTGCAGAAGCAGCCCGGGAACAGCTCCTGGATTCCGCAGCAAACCCTAAGTGGTTTGGAGTTTGCACTTCATTGCCCAGGGCATCGCTATCTTGGCACACCAGAAAGGGCCAAGTCAGAGAGCCAAGGCTTCTAATGGCACAGTTTGGAGCAAAGGATGTTTTTCCTCACTCCTGAAGAGAACCACAGGGGTTTGGAAGTACTTCTGAGCATCTCTCCTTAGAGCCTGCAACTTGCAGGTTGAAGCAGCAAGCTGAGGAAAGGACAGACTCCACTGCCACATGCTCCCCCAGGGAGCAGCTTACATTGCAAATACTCTCCACCCTCCAGCCGGTACAGACACCCTCTTTGCAGCTGATGCTCTTGGCAGGAGCTTTAGCAAAGTGCTGGCATCTTAGTGGCAATTTTGTTCCCAAATAAACTGGGTTGCTAGGTGGGCATAAGGAGCAGAATGAAGCAAGAGGCAGGTGATGTTACACCAGGATAAACCTTTCCTTACGTGTCGGGTGGGTCAGGTAGTAGCCAGAATATGCCACTGAAAAAACAGTGCAAACCGCGGCACAGACTTGCTGGATCATTTTAGCAGTGCTGTGCGGGTCTGCACACCGAATGCCAGCCGCGGGAAAAACCAAGACTCCTCTCAGCTGTCTGCTGAGAGCTCCTTGATCACAAGGATCCTCCTGCAGACAGCCAGCGGAAGACCTGCTCTGCAACAAGGAGGCCTTGGTTGCACCGGGACAAGGTTGCGCTGGCAGCACTGTGTGATGGTTTCATCACTTACTATATTTTATGTGTCTGGGAGAATACAAAGAGCAAAACAGGCTTATCTTTAAATTATAAAGATAGTTTATTAATACACACTAAAAAGATAAAATAGGAGGAAAAAAACCAACAACAACAACAAATGAAACTTCTAAAACATCCTTCTTTTCTTTTCTAAGTTTTTTACTTTTCTTTACTCAACATAAAAATACATGACCTGCAAACTTTAGCCAGTTTTACCACTTTTAAGATAATCTTTCATTAATTTCTTAGGACGGGAGTCTTTCCTGGGTTCAATAGAAACCTTGTCTTAAGAGAACTTCTTCTTACCCAGTTCACAATTTCAATACTGAAAACATAGGCCTTGCACACAATAAAATGTAAATTGGGGTGTCTTTTTAAAGGTATCTTACTCCAAGTCTCCAAGGCAAAGGATTTTTCCTCATTAAATCAATTTTTCTTAGTCTATCACACAACACTTTTGCTTAAAAGAAATCTACACATAAAACAATCACCTCCCCAGAATGCATATTTTTCATAGTTTAAAAGAATAGTTCAGTTCAGTCTCTATTACCAGAAAAAGTCCAGCTAGAATTTTGCTACTCCTCTTCCTCTGCCTTAAAAGTCTTTTTTACACTCTCTTTACTGACTTTAGCTTCATGCTGTGTCTTCTTATGGTTCATTCACTATATTCGTTCCTCCTTCGGAGAAAAGGTGATGTTCAGAAGGATCCATCTGCTGGCAAGAAAGAGTTAAACTTCAGCTGCCGGGCTGCTCATGTGGTCTTGCAGCGGCAGGAACTGAGACATCTGAATGCCGAGCGCTGGTCTCCTCGGCCTGAAGGGGGGAAGGGCGGGGAAGCACTCCATCTGGGCTCTTCTCTTCTTCCTCTGCCACCGCTGTTTCTAGGCTTTACAGGCAGCAGCTCCTGGAAGTCCGGTCCCAGTCTGGCCTGGCTCGGCTCAGCCGCTCCGGGGCAGCGTGGCCCAGCCAGGCCCAGCCAGGCCTGGCCAGGCCCGGCCCAGCGGCCGCAGGGATGTTACCTGCCCGATCACCCAAAGCAAAAAGAGCCAGGCTCCTCCCCACAGTCAGCTTTTAAGCATTACGCAAAAGTTGCTAGCCCATTTTTCTAATGGATAAACTGCTTGTCAATCAAAAAACCTGATTTCTGATTGGAGTGCTCCTCTCAACAAATTTAAACCTTGTTAACCCATGACACACTGTGACGTGGCACCACTGCCCTGACCTCACAATAGCAGCCGCTCTGGCTCTATTGCTGCAGTTGTGCCCGGCAACAGAATCTTCTGTAGAGCTGACGCAAAAGAAAAGCCTGGGAAGTTCTCCTCGTTCACGAAGCAGTGGAAGAGATGCTTACAGTCCCTAATCCAGAGCTTGAGGCTTTTCCTGAGGTAGCTCAGGAAACGCAGCTGTCCTGCAGGTCCCATACCGCAGTGAGAACCCTGGCAAGGCACAAGGGTGCAAAGAAAGCAAAGCAAACATGACCTCTAGTCCCCAAGGCCATGACTAAAAGAAAGTGTGCTTCTTCTGGCTGCCTGTGCTTCTTAGTTAGTTCTTGTAATAAATACTGTATATAATTCAGATTTATTGTAAATATGTTTATGGAATAATGTAATAATCCACACCGTGCTTTTGAATCAAAACCCCCACACCTGTCTCAGAAGCCACATACCTCAAGTTGTGCCTGGAAGCCACAGTCTAAGACCATATCACCACTGCCGGCACCCAAAGAAAGGAAATTAACAGGAGAAAAAGGGTGCACCTGGACAGAGATGGACTTTCAGCTCTGATGGGCCGACCAACAACCCACTACTTAACTACTGGCATGCATCTCATCCATACTACCTAGACGATGAGTCCCAATACCTGGTTCCAGTAAATCTACTTAGGGACAGTCCTCTTCTCGGAAATCCATTCAGCCGACCGGCAGCTGAAAATCAAGAATACATGAATATGTATTCTATGAGGAGCAGCAAAAAACAGACTGAGATCACGTACTGTGTAGCGAAACACTGTACAAAAGTGGGACACTCAGTGCACAGGGTGTGAACGGAGGGTGGTACGGTGCGATAGAGGCCGTATCTTATGTTCACCCAGTGGCGATCCCGGGCTCAACACTGACCTTAATTGTGGCATTTCTCGATTGTTCCGCTCAAATTTTTCAATAAAAATTCTTTTATTGATAATTTGGCTGATTCCGTTTATAGCAGTTCTGAAGAGCCTAACTTCTTCCATGAGATTTAGGGGGCAAAAGAAGCAAAGGAAATAAATTGCCAGGACTATTGCAGCATGCAGTTGCTTCTTGAGCACATAGGTGCATGCTGACCTTTGCTCTGACTCACTTTGGAGCCTGACGACCCTTTGTGGTGGGGAGATGTTGGCTTATCTCCTGACACAAAGCTCCTCTCTTCCTCGCTTACTGTTTCCCCAGCAAATTCACGTCAGAGAGCATCCAGAAGAGCTGTCCGGTCATTCTTGGGCGGCCACAGGTTTGTTGTGTTGGAGCTCTGGCAGCAGCCACTGCTCTGTGGTGCCCTGTAGATGCTGAGCCCAAAGGAGGCTCCTTTTGAATGGACAAAAGCTGCACTCTCACACATGTTTGCCCAGGTTCCATGGTCCCTGTAAGATGCCTTGCAGACCTTTGGACAGCCACATCCCAACTATGAAAATGAGATGCAGTCTTTCCCTTCCTTTGCAAAGTCCCGTCTTGAAGCCAGGAGCCGGCTTGAAAGTGGAAAAATGCACTGGCTGGGAGAGGGAAAAAAGTGCATGCAACTCCTCTGGAAATCAACTGTGTTCACCCATGGCACAATGATCCTAGGCTTAGCTTGCTTTCCTGGTGACTCAGCACAGACACGGCCTCTGCTGGTGGGCAGCACAGTGTCTTTGAGGAGCTTTACACTGGGCTCTTCACAACTGGGATTCATAGCACTGGATTGCATTTCCACCAGGAGGAACATCATGTAAGTAGGAAATAGGTTTGCCTTAGCATCCCAAGACATGCCAGATATTTTTAGTTGTGAGCAGAGTTTTCAGAAGTAATGGTGACTTGAAGACATCCCGGGATCAGATCGCCCATTCTGAGTCACAGCAGTGAAGAGCGACTTTTCAACCCAACCCTTTCAAAATCAGGAATTACCAACCAAAATGGATTGTCTCAAACTTGTCTAGATTTACCTCTGCTTTGTGAGCAGGTTTTCCTTACAGCTTTTTTATCAACATACAGATTCTCTTATTTCCCCTACTTTGGTCTTAAGCATTAAAGTAAACCACCTGTTTTTGAAATACAGCTCAAATGCAACTGTTGCCGCTCTTTTGTATAGCTTTTCTTGTGTGAGATGGAAATACTCAGTTGTGCTCTGCTGTATAGCATTCTTTCTAATTGTGGGACTGAAAAAAGACCACAGGAACTTCTCCCAGCAATAGAAAGTATGTAGAATAGAATTATAAACATGCTCTGGCAATATCAATGCTCTCTATATGACTTTATTAAATTCATACTTTAGAATAAATGTTACCTGAATAAATTTTGCTCAATTACAGCAATTGCTTTTCAGCAGTCAAATTTTTCTGTAATATTGGACAAGGAAAGTAATCACCTAGGAAAAGGAGTTTTCCACATACACGTGCAGCACTCTCATGTTTGGCTTATTCTTGAAAAGGTCTGAAATGTCTCCATCTTGTTGACTGAGCCCAGAAGAATCTTAGTTTTTCTTGAAAAGAAATTAATTTGATCCATTAAATTACAAAATGCCCTCTGAAACACCACTCCAAGGTACTATGTACCTTGGAAGTACTCCCAGGTACTTCCAGGACCAATAGCTCCAGGGTATATCCCTGTTGTCAATGGATTCCTCAAAATTAAAATCAAGTATCCTGGGAACTCTGGAGTTTGACTCCAGAGATATCATAGTTAAAATTCACACCTTGAAACATAGCTCCCATCAGTTTCAAAATAAAATAAAAATCTTCCATATATGTCCAATTCACAAATGAGGAGGAAGGGAGGAAATGTGCTGGAAGATTCTGAGAGCAGGAAAAAAATATTAAAAAACTATTCATCCTTGTCCATTATTCCACCTGGGTGAACTCCTTGATGTTCAATAATTAGAGTTATATTACAAAATGATCAGCCACTTTATTAAAATTTAAAAGGTTATGTTGACAGCTATGTTCCCTCTTCCCATATCAATGCAATACGGATGGGGCACATTGTCACACGTTTCTAATGCAGCAGAGGAATATATAACTTCAAGTGGATTCTGTCCAACAACACAATGTAGATCATTCTAATTAGTAACTAAAGTTGCAAGAACCAACAATTCTGTCAGAATCCTGTTTTTCCATACTTTTTTGATTCTTGTTCTAAACATTCTAGACAAGCCAGATTGTACCTGGGATTAAATTTTCAAATACGCTCATGTTTCAGTATGTCCAGCTCTCTCAGTTGCTGTGGGCTAGATATCTATACATTTACTCAGACCTCTGGTGCTGGAGGACTGCCCCCAGCCACCTGGGAAGGTGTCTGGGTGACCAAAAAGCTTACTGTATTCTATATCTATCTGTGCCCAGATACTGTTACTGTGTGTTTAATGCCCAGTGGCACAGGCAGACCTAGAATCGTGGGTCAGATGGAGGTGATGCTGCTCCCTTTAACAAGCTTGGAGCACCCAGGCAGAGTGCCCGTTTTGCCTTTTGACTCTCTCTGTCTTGCCTGTTGCCTCACTTGTTTCTTGACTTTTGCCTTAGAGCTGAGGTACACTGGGCAGAGGCTTCCCTTTTGGGCCCCCTTTTTGCCTGATGTCATTTTGCCAAATGCAGACAGGTGTTTAGGGTGGGTTTTTCTTGGCTTGCAACAGTAGCAACTTGTCAAAGCTGCATCTCTCACTCAGAAAGTGCTTCACAGCGACCTTTTCAAACCCTATGGTGAATCTTGAACAGTCCCGGGGCCAGGCCACCCCATGTCACTACCGACAGACGGTCTCCTCCCGCCCAGCCCCAGGCACAGCGCAGGGGACAGCAGCGTTAGCACTGGTGGAGTCTGGCAGGTGGCAGGCGGAAGCAGCTGGTGGCAGTGCTGACCTACACATGCTGGCTCTTCTCATCTGCAACTAGAACTGTCCTGTAAGCTCCAACCTTCCTGGGAGGGGTTGCTGCCACCCTTTCCCTTTGTCTCTCAGACCGCATGGCCACCTATGAAGGCCACTGTATTGAGGGGAGGATCAGATGCCATTTTCCCTTTGTCTCCCTGTGGCAGGCACCATCTTGGAAGTGGTATTTCCACCATTTTGGGTTTCTTCTTTTTCTGTGGGGGGTTTGTGAGATTTAGCAATTCTGCATCTAGTGATTATTTACTGGGGATTTTTCCCTGTTTCAATTTTTCTTGTTAGTAAATTGCTATTCTTTCACTTATATCCACTTGTATTTAGTTTTTCCTTATTGGTGGAAAGGGATTGGTTAAAACAAAGGGGGAAGACTCATTTTAGAGTGTTCCCCTTTAAATTGCCATAGGTGAGGCTGATTCCTGAAGATGCTGTGGACTTCAGTGGCCCCAGGCTTCATCACTGATGTAAATGAAAGGGCTAGGAGACCTTCTGCTCCCTTTTTCAAGCCTTTATTAATCAGCCTGGGTGGGGGCCTGAGGGGTCGCGCTCACTGCCACTGCTCCCTGCGGACAACGAGGAGGAGGAGGTGCAAGCAGCTTTGCCCGAAGACAGAGCTGGGGTCTCCAACCTCACAGGAGTCCTATAGGAGACTTATCCTTTTTGGCTCATTGAAAGGCTAGGGGGTGACTCTCAGCGAGTTTTGTTCTGGTTATGGCGAGTTGACCGAATGGCTCTACAGGTAGCCTGCTGTCCTGCTCAGTCTTCTAACATGGTCTGGCAACGCATTTATACGTCAGCTTGCAGGCTTTGGGGGTCTGCATGCGGTGGTCTTCACTTCCTGTGGTCCCTTAGTGTGGCAATTCATTTTTCCTAAATGGTTCTGTTCTCCCCCCAAGTTGTTGTAAACCACCCCCCTAAGTTGTCATTCATTGTAACCCCATTGTTACCTGACCCCTCCTACCCTCAGTATCCCATTGGTCCAAGCCTTGAGTCTGCCCCCTGGCTGGAAAAGCTATTTAAACTAAAGACGAGAGGGGGCAGGCCTCTTGGTCTTATGCTCTCTTGATCTCACTGTCTCTCTTGGGCTCTTGCTCTCACTTGCTCTTGCCCTCTCTCTCCTTTCCCCCTTCTCCCCTCTCCCCTGTGGGAGCCATGCCGCTCCCCCCTGGTGTGGGACCCCCAAATAAACCCTGTCTGATCAACACCCTGGAAAGTTAAGTGGTGTCTTTTCTGCCTGCGTGCTGCTACTAGCTGCTACATGTTGCTAAGAAAATCCTCCCTAGAAACTCTAGTAAGGCTGCTGTACCCCACCCCCCTTTCAAGACCCAGAAAGACCTTGTTGCCAGTTTCTCCTGCAGATGCTAGCCAGGCAGAGGAGGAAAAGCAGGAGACTGCAACACCCTAGATCCATGGGAGTTCACACGGTTTGCATACCGGGTGGAGCCGTTTGTTGCCATATGGAAGTATAGGGGAGCAGCGGAGGCGGGGCCCGACAGGGGCAGGAACAAGGAACAGGATACAGCAACTTGGGATAGGGGTACAAGTTAAGTGATTAACATTATTTAACAGCTATAACAATTATTAACACAACCAACATTAACTGTGCAACAACAAACATAGCTAACAGTAATTCTTGACTCCTTCTTCTTAACAATCACTTCATCTGAAGTGACTATGAGAGTCCCCGAGGGGCTGCAAGACTCAGGCAGGTCTCTGCCTTGGCCTCTTGTTGGGCTGAAGAGAATCCTGGGGACTAGGGTCTCTTTTGAGTGTGCCAGGGCCTCCTGGGTGAGCAGGTCCTGACCTGGCTGGGAGTGGAGGGGCTGTGGCTACAGCCCTGGGCAGAGGGACCTGCCACCACTGCCCTCCCAGCTCCTCCTGGGGTTAGTCCCACTCTGTGGGGACAGGCATGGTTGGTGGGGAACAGCAACTTCCATGGAGGGCAACCTCTGATGTACCAGTTTCCTTCTCCACATTGGATTTTGTACGGCTGCTGGTAGAAATCCTCTTGTAGGAGCTGCTGGAGCTGGAGCTGGCAGACCTGATGCTGGGTGAAAGTCTGTGGGTTTCCTCCTCAACAGCATGGGAGTGCAGCAGTCTCTCAGCTTCCTTGCTGCTCTGGCCCACAATGACATTGATGAGGCCGTGAACCAGTTGTGCCGTGCCTTCCCCAAGGCTGTTCTGCAGTCTCAGGACCAAGGCCCCCACATCCAGACCATAGATACAAGATCATTCAGGATGCTGCTCTCTGCAGCCTGTACCAGCCACCACCTGCCCCGGCATATTCTCTGCAGCCTTCTGCACAGCCAGGGCAGCACAGGGTCCAGAAGATACTGTTGTTGTTGGAAAAGTTCTGCCCATACCTCAGGCAGGATGTTACCCATGCCCGCTGAGGTGGGAATAGTATCTCCTGTGGAGAAGATGGAGGGAACACCACAGAGTAATGGCAGCCATTTCCCCCCAACACTGGGGCCACTGTCAACTCTCCAGGAGTTCCTCCTGCCTGGCTGCTGGCTTCTGGTGACTCTCCAGAGAGAGTAATGGCACACTGTAGATTGTCCCATTCACTCAGCTCAGAGAACCTGATAGATCTTACTGGTGTTCTGCAGAGCGGGCACAATGGATTTCTCAGTGCCCATCTCAGGATGCAGCCCAGGCAGAACTGGTGGTAACAGGGCAGAACAGAAGCTGTATCATTCTGAGTGCGCTGGCAGATAGGGCAACTCCAGTTTGTTTCCATGGCCATTTCTGTGCCCTGCAGCATGCTGGGGAGAGCTGAGGACCAGGAGCTGTTCCCCCACGTTGGTTTCATGCAGAACAGCTGTGACAGTGCGATAACCTTCCTTGATTGTCCCAAGGAGGGGAAGAAAAAATGCCCAGACCTGTCAAGGACACCAACTTGGGTGCCTGAACCCAATCACCCGCCCCACTCTAGGGGGATGTTTTCCTGTACAGCCAACCTTCACTGCTGCAAACACCTGTGGTGCCCAGGTGACTAAGCCAGGCAGGGCCAGGGAACCAGTACTGATGACTCCAAGAGCTGCCAAAGGCAACCCCCAATACACCACCCAGCACTGCGAGAAGCCTGGCTAGACCCTCCAGACCATGCTCAGCAGGAGTCAAACCTGGAGCCAAATTGGCTCAGGTTCTGCCAATGCACAAATACAATCAGCAAGGGATGTGATGTCACAATCCATCCCCCAATGACGTTACAACCTGACACTTGGGATGTCACCTTCTACCACTCAATGATGACATCATGGGATGCTCCCCCCCTGTAGATGCATGGTACCAGGAGAAAAATAAAGGACCAACTGATGACCCCCTTGTCAACTAGACCATGGCACCAAGTACCACATCCAGCTGTTTCTTGAGCACCTCCAGGGATAGTGACTCCACCATCTCCCTGGGCAGCCTGTTCCAATGTTTAACAAGCATTTCCATGAAGAAATTCTTCCTGATGTTCAACCTGAACTTATCCTGGAACAGCTTGATGCTATGTCCTCTTGTCCTGTCGCTGGTAGCCTGGGAGAAGAGCTCAGCTCGACATTGCTACAGTCTCCTTTCAGTTGTAGAGAGTGATAAGGTCTTCTGGTACCTTATCATGTCTGACTAACCCAGTGGCCTTCTACAATGCAATGACTGCATCAGTGGAAAAGCAAAAAGTCCCAGAAGTCATCTATCTGGACTTTTGTTAAGCTATTGGCAGTCTTCTGCAGTATTCTTGCAGCTAAATTGGAGACAGATGAGTTTAATGAATGAAGTAGTCAATCGATAAGTAATTGGCTGGATGGCCGCATTGAAAGTGTTACAGTCAATGTCTCAATGTTCAAGTGGAAATCAGTAGCATGATCTGTATTCCTGTCAACAAGAAATAGGAAAATAAGGAGTACCCAGGACTCACTGGAAGGTGTTAGAAAGAATCACTGTCTTAAAGCATGAAGTATTGATTTAGAATTTGCTCTTGTCTTCAGCTTTCCAAATCACAAAATTTCTTGAGATTTAGGATTTGCACTCTACTAGTGTAAATAGTTGTATACTAGTCTTTGAAAATGTAAAATCCAGTCCCTCACAAATTCTGTGGAGGTAATGGACCTGACCTGGTAAAGGGCCTCCACTTACGACATCTAAACTTTTGAAACTGAAGGCTGAAAATCTGTTTTTCATAAGCTCCTAAATTAGTTGGGTTGTTTCTTACCTGCCTAGTAGAAAAATTAAACCACAAAATACCCCACAATTCATTGTTCTACTATTACATGGCTCCCAGCAGAAGGGCATAAACTAGTGTTTACTTGGACTGGGACTAAAAGTTCTACCATTTGTATAAACAGGCAGATGTCTTTTTATGCACAAAGTTGTTGTACAAAACAAATTTTAACAATCTACATCAAAATCAGCCAAAGAATAAGTTAATATATACAGATCATAGATAGAGAAAAATTGTGTTAAATTAAAAAGATTTTTTTGGTTGGATTTGGGGCTTTTAAAAAAATGTTTCTGTGAGAAAGTAAAGCTACTTTACATCACTGACCAACTGAGCCTGAGGTTAAAACCAAATGTGAAAAATTAAATTATACTGAACTTTCATTCTGATCAGCAGAAATTTAGAATGTTTTATACAGCAATTATTAGGATTTCAATATCTGATTAGCATTAAGACTACTTGTTCACCTCAAAAGGAAAATTTGTCATTGAATTTGTTTGGAAAGTACTGAAATACATGACTTTGGAATGGTATGAGTGACTATATCTATCATAGCCATTTGGAAGTGGCATCTCTCCCTCATGAACACCCCGTAACATGGAATACCTTGGGAGGCCAAGACTAAGGTTTTTTCCATCCAAAATTAAACATTTATTTGGATTGTCCCATGTATTTCGATGCTAAAATGAAGTTCCTTTTTCCTCCAGAAGAAGTGAAAAACAAATGGTTGTAGGTGACTACTTTTTGAGGGAAATAAGGGCCCAATATGCCAACTGGAACCCACCCCTCAGGGAGGTCTGCTGCCTCCCTAATGCTCTGGTAAGGCACAGGAGTAACCCCTGAGAAAATCCCTGACATACGTTCTCTTCTGCCACGTCTCAAATGAAAGGACTAGAGGAAATGCTCCTAAGGGGAGGTTCAACTTAGATATTAGAAATTTTCTTTTTACTGAAAGAGGGCTCAGGAATTGGCGTAAGTTTCCCAGGTGGTGAAGTCGCCTCTGGAAGCATTCAAGAGGCATCTCGATGTGGCACTTGGGGATATGGTGTAGGAATGATTATAGTGGTGCTCTGTTGATGATTAGATGAGGTGATCTTGAAAGTCTCTTCCAGCCTCGATGATTCTTGTAATTCTGTGTGATTTATCAGAAAACTTCATTTTTAATCAAAAAAATCTCTACTGAGAAATACTTCATCTGTCAGCAAGACTTTTAAGTTTGTCAAGTGTCACATTGGTATGGAGTTCAGGCTAAGCATGAGAGCCTTTGCACTCAAAGATGCCTTTTATTGCTAGGGCCAGCAGAGAGCACAAGGTCAATTGGCAGAGCTGGGCTTTGGAGTGGGTCACTCTCTCCTCTACTTTTCTGGCACTTTGATTTTCCTGGGGTGACAGTGACAGCTGCTCTCTGGGCTGTACATTTGCTCCCGTTCTTGCCTGTGTTAAGCTATTGGCCAGGTGAACGCAACACGTTCCTGCCATCCAGGGCCTGTGGGCTGAATTGCATCTACAGATGGATCACGTGTCTCTTCCAGAGTGACCCTGGGTGTGAGAAATGGATTTGCAGAAGATTTTTAAAGTCTAATTGAAAGCTGCATAGTTTTATATATCTGTATAACCTGAAGGCTCACAGCAGCCCACTTGATCAGTAAAGCCAACAAGGGTCAATGGCCATGAGGATGCAGCATGGCAGTCACACCTGTTTAGTTATGGTGTTTGCTGCTTGTTAAAAAAAAAGGTCGTAAAGCTACACATTTTCCAGCGTATCTCGTACACTAGCATTCTCTGTGTTCAGAGTTACCTGTGGTAGGTATTTTGAAGCAATATCAAAAAAAACCCCATGACATGCTAATACGGCTTTTCCTTCTTCAACTGCCTTTAATATTTTTTTCCTGCTCCCTAAATGGTATCAACCACTATATAAACTGAATGTGTCTGAAAATAGTTTCCAAAGTTTCAAATTATATTGTGTATAAACCTTTTTTTCTGTGTTTTGGGTTTTTTCATTTTGGTTGGTTTGGGGTTTGGTTTTGCTTTGGTTTCATTTATATTCATTTATATTCATTTATATTCATTGGAAATATACCTGTAGTGTTCATATGAACAGTGCTTTCAGAATTACCTACTTTTCCTATCCATAATCTGCTGTATCTTTTCCTTTCTTCATCCTCTCCTCTTAAAATACTCATTTTTACATTAATGCATAGGGGTTTCTTTTTTCCCCTGCTTAAACTGAACTCTAACTGCATTAAGGAAACTTCGCTGTCTGACCTTTCAGGAGCCACTCTTGGCAATCACACTCCCACCACCAGAGACTTTCACTTCTGACATTAAAGCCCCTTTGCTGGTAAGCAGATATTGTACTAGGCATTATTGGAGTTTTCCTCATCTTGCATGAGGAATGCCTAGCCAATCTTTCACTCATGACTCCTCTATAAGCATTACTCTGGTGTTTTTTCAGAAATCCTTCCATTGTCCTGTCTGCTTGAGAAAGCACCACTACTACTCTGATGGGATTTGCAGGGCTGGGGAGAGGCTGGGGGCCTCCTCTCGGGGATTACTGGGACCCCCATGGACAGCAAATTCTGACATGCTGTGTTGGTCCGAATACCATGGAGGTGGACATCCCATTGTGATGTAACAGGGTAGTAGAAGCAGATCACTGGCAGGGGACTGTGACATCACCTTGTTGGATTGTCTCCTTGTATCCTTTACTGTGTACATCTGGATGCTGCCAGAGCCTGGCCTAGTCCGGATTATGCCTGGACTCCTGTCGAACATGTCCATGAGGTCTGGAGTGTCAAGCCAGGCTTTTTCCAGTGCTGCAGGCTTCCACTGGCAGCTCTCAATACCCATCCAAGAGCCCTCAATAGTGTTTCCCCAGGCTCAGGCAACTGGGCACTGCAGAGATGAGTTGTGCAGGGAAATGTCCCCCTAGGGTAGCCACAGAATGAGTGTTCAGGCTTGGGAAATTGGGAGGGTCCTTCTTGAGGGGTCTGAGCATTTTTTCCTCCCCCTCCCCAGGACAACTCATGACCATGGCATCCCTATTTTGCAGTATGTGACACCTTTCGGGAGCGCCAGCACCAGTGATGGGAAGCATCTTCTCATTCTTAATTCGATCCAGACTGCCAAAAGGCGTAGACAGGGCCACAGAAACAGAGTGGAACTGCCCCATCTGCCGCGATGCTCGAGATGACCTTGCTTATGTGATGCCCTGTCTCCATCAGTTCTGCCTGGCCTGTATCATGCGTTGGGCAGAGATGCAAAGAGTGTGCCCACTCTGCAGAGAACTGATAGAGGCTGTCAGGTTTTCTGTGCAGACAGACAGCTATATAGATTGTGTCTTCACAAGTTCTGAAGAGTCAGAAAATGCCAGCAGCTGGACAGGAATAACTCTAGGACAGCTGGTTAAAAACAGTCCCTTTGTGGAGTCCCCTTCACGTGCTCCACGGGGGGTGCTATCCACAGTAGACCATGGAGGCACAGGAACACAGCCCGTGGGCGGCCTCCTGCCTAGAGTGTGGGCAGAACTTTTCCAGAGAGAAGAGCATCTCCTTGACCCTGTGGTGCCTTGGCTGCGCCAGGAGCTGGAGGCAAAGTATGGGACTAGGTGGTGGATGGCAAGGATTGCAGAGAGCATTATCCTGCATGCCGTGTCCATCTGTGGTCCAGCTAGGAATGTCTTGGTCCATGTGCTGCAGGATTTCCTTGAGGAACATACAGAACCTCTAATCCATGGCATCATCAGCATCCTTGTGAATGAGTGCACACAAGAGGCGCAAAGGCTGCTACACTCTCGTGCTGTCTCAGAGAACAATCCTGTGTCCATCTCCAGTAGATTTCAGACGGATACTACTGCTTCCCACCCAATCCCTGCCAGCAGCTCTGCAGGCTCCAGTGAGGGGCACCAACCCAGCACATCGGAAGATGTCCTCCACACCCTCCACCCATCTGTTCCCACCCCTGCAGAGCAGGAGGAGCTGGGGGAGGAGGTGGTGGCAGATGAACCTGCCAGGGAGGAGAACAACAGTACTGTGGCCATCTCCACCAGCTCTCAGGAGGATAACCTTGTCCCACAGGCAGACCCTGCCAGCAGCCCTGCAGGGTCCAGCATGGAGGACCAACCCAGCACATCAGAAGCTGTCCTCCACACCCTCCACCCATCTTCTCCCATCCCTGCAGAGCAGGAGGATCTGGAGCCAGCAGCAGTGGCAGTTTCCTCTGCCCAAGGCAACAGCCAAAGCCCCTCCACTCCCAGCCAGGGTAGGGACCCCTTGGCCAGGAGGCCTCAGCGTTCCACAAGGAGGAGGGCTGCCAGCCATCTGGACTCTCCCCAGCCCCTCAAGAGGCCACCTGATCAGCAGCAGTAGCAGGGCTGCAGTAATTCTTTATTAAAGAAAAAAGGAATAAATTGCTATATCCCTGATAACATCTTTGGGTGCTGCTTTCTCTAACTTCTCTTACTATCTTTTCCTGATTCTGCACACCCTCATCAGCCAAGCATCCTGAAGATCTAGAATAATATTGGGAGTGCCCCTTCCAACAGGAATTCCTACTGCAGCCAGAGCAATGGAAGCATTTCTGAAAAGGCCTGGAAAAGGACTACTGCATTTGCGAAGGAGAATATGCAAAATCAAAGCAGCTTGTGCCTGTGCCCAGATGACATGACCATGCTGCTTCCTGCATTGCATTTCATCTGCAGCCGAGGGGACACAAGGGGCCCTGCAGTGAAAAGTTTCTGGGAAAACAGGCCAGGAACTTCAGAGCATAACTTCTCTGCATCCAACACCATCCTGTAGGGATAACCAGAACTCTGTGGCTGGTCACAGAACACTGTCAGAAGAAGATTTGCTCTGGCAAAAGAGAATAGTGTTTTTGAGGCTCCTTGAAGAGCTGCACTTTTCATGAAGGAACATTCTTCACTGAAGACTCTCCTCAGTTGAGCCCCTGATTGATCCTCAGGAAATGTCCAATGACCTTCTTGGTATAAAGTTTTTTCATGTAGGAAAGAAAGAAACTTTAAAAAGAGAAAAAAGAGAAAAAGAGAAAAAGAGAAAAAGACAAAAAGTCAAAAAGACAAAAAGAGAAAAAGGCATTTTTTCCTAGGTAAATTACAGACACAGAAGAAGAAAGCTGTGATCAGAGTCACAGATTCACTAGGTTGAGAGACCTTTAAGATCATCAAGTCCAACACATGCCCCAACACCTCAACTAAATCGTGGCACTGAGTGCCACATCTAATCTTTTTTTAAACACATCCAGGGATAGTGACTCTAACACCTCCCTGGGCAGATGATCCCAGTACTTTTTAACCCTTTCTATAAAAAATACTTTTTCAGGAAGAGTATAGAAGAACTAACAGAAGCATACACAACTAAGGCAGACATGTCTAGCATGTCAATTTAGAATTGTCTCCAAAACAAAAATTATGCCTCTAATCTATTTTAAGCACACAGTGAGGAACTAGAATACTCAGATATTGGAATCTCAGGTATTGGAATACTGAAAGCTCTACAGAATGGGTTAGATTTCACAGAAACCCCAGGGGCTTAAGTGAAAATCATCTAGGAAAGCAGGGGAAAAAAATCCCATTAATTTTCCTCTATTGATGCAGCTTAAAAAGAAACCCAGATGAGGCAGTAAGCTTGATGTCAAATCAGCATGTTTGTAAAGAGGTCTTTCCAATGCATGGTAGGGTGACAGCTTTAAGTTGAGTAACTTTTCAAGTCAATTAGGCTAGATCATGAAAGAGCTAGTCCCAAACCCAGCTGTTTTGGCAGGCAGTTCACCCAATGGAGAAACTTCAGAGCAGGAAGGTTCACTTTTATGGGTCATCAGTGGAGACAAGTAAGCAATTGCAGAAGGGTGAACTGCAGTGCAGAAAAAACCAGCACCTGGCTGCTTCACAGCTCTCAACATGTGCTTTGTTCAGAAGCATTAATGTGACCCCAAAGGGCATATTTTCAAAGACACTTGGCATCTATGGCATTCAAAATATGGTCTTCCAACCAAGTGCTTAAATATCCTAAAAAATGGGATCTTCAGAGAAAGTAGAACTTAACTGATATTCAATGACTTTTTCTTGTATTTTATTTTCAGATTCTATTTAGAAGCGTAGGTAGAAGCTCCAAATAAATATTACATTATCCCTACTGAATGGAAGTGTGTTTTGCATGCTCAGAGGCAACGTAACACCTTGTTACACCTAGCAGGAACAAGGAGCATGCAATTGCTCCATGCTAGAGGAATGCAAACTGTCATCACCACCTTCCTGCCAGAGCTGGGTAAAAGATTTCCCAGGGTCTTACAGCCAGTGCTTTGTGTAAACAGGAAAGGAACAACTGTAGGGACCACTATGACTTTAGAGAGGTCAGCATTATTTGCATATGAATAAAGTGGATGAATTCCTGCTCAGATGCAGTGTTTAGAGGCAACAACCCAAAAATGATTATAGAAAATTCTCTCACAGTGTAAGATTTCTTCTGATAACACTTTTTACTTAATAAATTTCCAAATTTTTGGATAGTATGAACATAATTTCACTGAACTTGAACATGTATGTTTCTGTATGTTTCAGGAGAAATAAACACCACTGCTATGGACTCTTGCTATTAAAAATACAAAAGTTGATTTTTACATACATCAATGTGTTAGTGATGATGACACAAACAGACCAGCTGACAAGTAAGTCTAGTCAGAGTTCATAGAATTACAAACAGTTATTGGCTGTATTATAAATATTACTTCCCTCTGCTAGAGAAAATATTTTAAAAATAAATCACATTAAATCAGAGTAAAGAATAACATTAAAGAATTAAATTATGTCATAAGCCATGTAGAGGGTGATAAAGGAGAGCAAGTCAGTATAAATCTTAAATAACTTCAATTTAGTAGAAAAGTAAGAATGGAAAACATGCTTCTTTCACTGACAGGAAATTCCAGTGATTCACCTGGAGCAACTGTATGAGCAGCTACATACTTCTCCCCATCAAGACAAATCAACTTATTTCTTACATCTCTGTTTTTTCTTACATGTATATATCCTCAGGTGTATGAATTTTTCCCACCTGCTGAACAAGAGGCTGTAAAGCAGCACTGTGGAAAGGGACCTGGGGGTCCTGGTCAGTGGCAAGCTGAACATGAGGCAGCAGTGCCCTGGCAGCCAGGAGGGCCAAGTGTGTCCTGGGGGGCATCAGGCCCAGCATCACCAGCCGGGTGGGGGAAGGGATTGTCCTGCTCTGAGCTGGGGTGGCCTCAGCTCCAGGCAATTCTGGGCATCACAAAAATATGTTAAACAGCTAAAGGGTGTCTGTTGTGATCCACTTTGCGGGGGAACCACTGCCCTGGGGCCCTGGTGTCTCAAGACAGCTACCAATGATCAACATAGAGACAAGACAGGTTCTTGTTTGGAAATCCAACTATCTTTCTTTACAACATAACTGCAATGCTGACCAGAGACAAGAACAAGAACAAAGGTAAGGTGGTAGGTTTTATAGGGTAGAGCAAAGGCAGAGTTTAGCGTCAGGGTCCAATAGCAAGAGGAGCGAGGACTGCAATGGGGTGGGCTGAAGGAAGGTAATCAATAGGAATAACTAAGCCGGGGATATTTCAGTCTAACTTTAATCAATGATAACAAGAGAACATTCTAGGTTGATACCTTATATGTAACTTGGAGGTGAAGTGCTTTTTCTTGGGCTTGCAGGGGCATGCCCACCACACCTCTTGGGGCAGAGGTACGCCCCACAGGTGTCCAAGGAGGGCCATGAGGCTGGTGAAGGGCCTTAAGGAGAAGCCTTACGAGGAGTGGCTGAAGTCACTTGGTTTGTTCAGCCTGGAGAAAAGGAGTCTGAGGGAAGATTTCATCACAACCTAAAATTTCCTTGTAAGGGGAACAGGAAGGGCAGACACTTTCCTCTGTGGTAACCAGTGACAGGGCCCAAGGGAATGGCCTGAAGTTGTGTTAGGGGAGGTTTAGGTTATATATTAGAAAAAGATTCTTCACACAAAGGGTGTGGGCACTGGAACAGGCTCCCCAGGGAAGTGGTCACAGCACTAAGCCTGATAGTTCAAGGAGCATTTGGACAATACGTTCACATGGTGTGAGGCGGTGTCCTGTGCAAGGCCAGGAGTTGCACTCAACGATCCTTATGGGTCCCTTCCAACTCAGGATATTCTGGGATTTTTTTATTGGTAAGGAGTGCTTTACATCCTGAATATTTTGGTTTAAAATAAATAAAAAAACCAAGAGATGCAATAAGGTTGCAACTCCAAAAGTGGCTTCTGCGCCTTTCTCTGGAGAGGAACAACAGCTGTTATCTGAGCCAATGACCCGTTTTAACATGCCTTATTTCCTTAAGTACCAAAAGCTATATTTTTCATATTTCTTGAAGCCATGTCTAGACAAGCCAAGCCAAGCAGGTGTAAAATTGTTTTGGCTGAGCTGAAAAGCAGAACACATGGTTGAAATAATTTCCAGATCCTCCTTCCTTGGAGTGCATCAAGTGGAGAAGGACAGACCACGATAACGGCACGATTTTCCAGAGAAAACAAGGAGGAGGAATACTGGGGGAGAGTGGATTGGAGGGGGGGTTGGGGGGGGGGGGAGGGGCGGGGGGGGAAAGATATGAAAACTTTCATATGAAAGATATGAAAGCTGGGTAAATGTTCCTCTGTCCTTGTCTCACACAACATGACATCGGCAAGCACCCAGGCACGCTCATGCACATACAAGACACACGTCCCGCTGTCTGCCAAACCTCGTCCACTCGTCGGGCTGGGCGCCAACAATGCGAAATGCAATCCGATGGCGTCCCGCACCCTCCTCCCAGTAAAGAGTTATTTTAAAACTTTACGCATAGTGCTGAGTAGCAAGAGTAACCAGAGATAAGAGGGCAAAAGAGAAGGGCAAAAAAAGGAGCACAGGAATAAGAGCAGGGGTAAACCACACCAAAACTATTGCAAAACGGCTGCAGCAGCATCAGCGGGGAGACCCGGGACGGGAAGGATGGCTCAGGGTCCGGGACAGTCGGGGACAGCTTCCGAGCTCCGGAGAAGCACCTTGCGCCGGGCTCGGCGCCGGCTGCGGGGGTAGCCCCGGCCCCGCTGGCGCTGAGGGCGCGGCCGGGGCCGGTGTTGCCGCAGGGGAGCGGAGCGGAGCCGGCACGGGAGGAGCGGCGGCGGGAGCGCCGCAGGAAGCCGGCCCCCGAGGGGCTGTCACGGGGGCGACGGCGGGGCGGCCCCGCCCGGCCCGCCATCCGCCGCGGTCGCCCGCTGAGAACCGCCGCTGGCATCTCCCGTGTCGCCACCGATGATGCTGCCGGGGTCCTGCTGCCCTCTCCAGGGACTCGTCCCGCTGCCCCAGGCGGCGGCGGGCTCGCTGTCCGCCGCGGCCGCCGGGCTCTCGCCGCCGCGCCTCCGCCCGGGCGCGCCGTCGCGCCGCCGCCCGTGTCCCCCGCTGCCCTTCCACCCGCTGCTCGGGCTGGGGCTGCTGCAGACCGGCCTGGGCTGCGCCCTGGTGGCGCTGAGCTTCGGGGCGCTGTCGCTGAGCAGCGCGCCGCAGGTGAAGAACGCGTGTCCCGTCTGGGCCGGCTCCTCGGTAAGTGACGGCCGCGGGCCGGGACACGCCATGGTAGCGTCCGGCCGTGCGTGCGCGGCACCTGCGGCGGTGGCTGTCCCGAGGGAAGCGCGGTCCCTCCGCGATCGCTTGGAAACAGCCGCCAAGTAGCGGGGTAGCGGCTTTTTGCAAGTTTTGTAGGGTGTCTGCAGAACCTAAACTGGTAACAAACGTCGCGACAAACAAGCAGTGGATTTATTTCGTATTTTCGAAATGCATTTTTGGGAAAAAAAAAAAAAAGTACTCGGTTATTTTGTGCTATCAGACACAGGATTTTCAAAAGTCGTCGTGCATGTAGATGGTGCATGTTTGTGCTTTGTGCCTTTACTCGTAGGCATAATGTAGAAATAAATCAGCAATGTTCCTGGGTGAAAATGGATGGGGTTAGGATGGTTTTGTAAAGAGTACTGAGAGAAGTTATTTCATCTCCTGTTGGACCCTGCTTTAAACCTCAGCTTTATAAATTCGGAATATATATGAGAGTTTGTGTTGCAGAAGCTAGGCAGTAGCGGAAGTTAATAAGTGTAGGGAGAGTCAGATTGATTGGTCCCAGTTTGTGGGCCCTCCAGCAATCAGCAAGTCGTGTACTGGGATGGAATACTCAACTCATGCTGCCTGTGTGAACGGTATCAGCTTATCCCTCACTTTAAACATTTCAGTTAAATTGCCAGTGTTGTTCACCACCTGTGGAAATGCTGTATTTTGGGGATTGCTCAATGAAGTAGTTTGGGGATCAAGTAGTTCCTGTTCATCTGTATAATGCTGTGTTCATCCCTGAAAGTACACAGTCCTTAGGGGGTGAGGGGAGATCCAGACCATCCAAATGTCTGTGTTTGGTATCTCTCTTATGATCTTTCATCTTTTTTTTTCCTTTCTTATTCTAGGTTAAGAATAATAATATGTAACCAATGGACTTTCTTTGAATTCTGCACACAGAACCATGCTTATGCCTTTAAAATGCTTTAAAATTGCACGTGTAAGATAGAAGTATTCAGTATTTTTAATAATCAAGAAGGGTATTAGTTTTTATTATTTTTATTATTGGAGTTTTTAAATTATATTTCTGAAACAATAGTACTCTCAGAAAAGTTACCAAAATACCATTTGGGTATAAAAATATAAGTGAAAATTTTAGCCCAGAAGCAACCTGGAAAAGTGGATGGCATTAAAAGCTGACTGATGTGTCTGGTTGGGCGCTTTTTGGTTTGGTTTTCTTTTCATTACGGATGAGACATGTTGACTTGTGAGAGGGGCACGTCAGGAAAATTTTGAGAAATACTTTCTTTTCTTAACAGATGCAATGAAATAAATTTGTTGCCCTTAAGGGAAAAAAAACCTTACATCGGCATTGATGTGCTTTGTTATAAAATCATATGTCCATTTTGCAGTCAGAGAATTCAAAAAATACTTTGTTATGAAACTGCAGAGTTATGTATGTGGTTTTGCAACACCAGTGATGATAGCAGTAGGTGTTTGGCCAAGTCATATATGCATGTTACGCTAAATTAGATTGATCATGTCAGGTGAATGAAGTTACAGAAGGGATTTATTAAAAATACTGGTGGATGACTTCCTGCTTGTTCCAGTCTTCGTGTTTATTTTTGGGGTAGGAGCTTGGTGTCCACTGGCTTAGTCACAAAGTCCAATGAATTAAAAGTATATCTGCTGAATTATTGGATATGCTGAGAAACTTACTTGCTTTTCTTTATAAGGTTCCCTTTCTTCTGTGAAACAGTATTTGGGTAGGCTGTTTGTTTCTGTTCTACAGCGATTCTTTATCATTTCTTAATTGTTTTGCCCTGTAAGGTAAAGAAAGAATCATAGGGTTCGGTTCAGTTCAGTTCAGTTCTGTGACTGTTTGGTCTAACAACTGCTGTTGGAGAAGTGTGAGATTTTATTTTTTCTTTCCTCGCGTTGATACAAGCATTCATCTGATTAAACAGCAAAACATTTCAGGGAGCTAGTGCTGGTGCTCTTTATTGGTTTTGGTAGGGTTCATACTCTGGGTTTTAGCTCACAGAAATGGTCAGAAGTCAGCAAAGGGGAAGAAAGAAGAAAGAATCACTGAGATGGTGATTGAGAGAGGAGAGGAAAAAGACAGGTTTTAGATTTGTTAGCCATATTGCAGAGAACAAGTACTCAATTGGGTGAAATCAAGTATTTAAGGCAGACGTGGAGGTTGGAATTGCTGACGTACTATTTGTCCCTATGCATGTTTTCTGAGAGGAAAAAAAAACTAGCAGATTTAATTTGGTTGTTATTTCACAGGATGCTCCTAGGAGCGAATAACCTCATCAGCACAGGTATTCTCTGCTTTAAAGTGGATCTTTGTATCTTCCTAGCATTGCTGTAATGTTCCAAAGTTCAGTAATAAAAGCAGTGTAAATGGCATTTTGTGAACAGTTCTTTGCTTCTTGGTGATGCTATGTTTTTTGATGTTGTAGGCTATCTTATGTGGAATCTTAGGGTTAACAACATGGAAGAGGCCAATGCTGCTTTTGGTAAGTATGGATTAAAGTTTGTAAGGAAATCATAAAAAATTGATCCTAATTTAATGATCATTGGTAAAAAAATAATCACCCCTTTCTCCTTTTAAAAAAATAATGTCGAGTCTTTCTTTTCAAATTATAGAATCATAATTATTTAAAGAGAAGTCAAAGACCATGAAAGGCCATATTCTTTCCTGCATAGATGAAGTCTCCAGTAAGGGCAAGAGTAGAGTCTGGAAGAATTGTTAATGTTATTTAAAGCACACATTTTGTGGTTTTTGTGTGTATAAGAAAATGCTGGCTTAAGTAAGTAAGTAATTTAGTTCTCTGAGGCAGTGCATCTTAAACTGAAAGGAAGGAGATGGTTTTAAATCTTAGCTTAGTTGTAGTGTTTTAGTTTTTGTCAATGGGTTTGAGAGCTAACTTAACACCTTACAGGAGGATCCAGTGCTAGTTTCATATACAGTTGACATTGCATCGCTGTGAGAGAAGTAGATTGTGCAGAGTGTGTAAGCTGTTTCCACATGTAAGTGAAGTCTGGAGCTGTGTTGCTCTTAGTGTCTCAGAGCTGGGATTTGAAAAAGAGTTTTTGAGTTTCTTTTGTTTGTGTGGGGGTTTAGGGAGCTTTTTCATTTGGTTGGTTGATTTGGGGGGGTTGTTTGTTTGTAAATTTTTGCCTTACCATCACTTCTGAAGACTTTTTTTTGAGCCAAGGAAGTTGTTTCATTTTTCTGCAGCACTCCTTTGGCATCCACATGGGTATCAGTGAGGAGTACCAAGGATTAGATGTGTGAGCTGTGGATATCATAGATTCACCATGGTTGGAAGAGAGATTTGAGATCATCAAGTCCAGCTGTCCAAACCCCTGCTCCAAACCAAGCACTGCCCCAAACCCCTAAACCACATCACTGAACACCAGATCCAGATGCCTCTTAAACACCTCCAGGGATGGTGACTCCACCAACTCCCTGGTGCATCTTATCCCAATGCATGACTAACCCAACAGCAAAAAAAGCTTTTTCTAGCATCTAATCTGACTCTCCCTTGTCTCAGCTTAAGGCCATTTCCTCTTGTCCTCTCACTGCAGGCACTAGGGTGGGTATGGGCTCCTGACTCACCACAGCCTCCTTTCAGGGAGTTGGAAAAAGCAGTGAGGTGCCCCCTGAGCCTCCTTTTCTTGAGACTGAATAACCCCAGCTCCCTCAGCTGTCCCTCCTGAGAGAAGTTCTTTAGCCATTTCAGGAGCCTCGCTGCCCTTTGCTGGACAGGCTTCAGCCCCTCAATGTCCCTTTTAAGGTGAGGGACCCAGAACTGAGCACAGACCAGGGTGAGGCCTCCCCAGTGCCCAGTACAGGGGCACAGTCACTGCCCTTGTCCTCCTGGCCACGCTGCTCTTGACACAGGCCAGGAGGGCACTGGCCTTTTTGGCCACCTGGACACACTGCTGGCTTATGTTCAGCTAGCTGTCAATCAGCACCCCCAACATCTGTTGTTATTTCTCATTGTACATTGGTTAACACAGGAGATTTTTTTAATTTTGTAGATATAGAGAGGAGCCCTCTGTTAAAGGGTCCCAATCTGGAAGGGCCATATTTTCATCAAGATAAATGTACATCTCAAACTGCCTAAGACTTGCACAGTACTCCTGTGTCAGTATTGCCTGTGTTCTTTGCTGTTTCTATAACATGTTGTTGCTCTTTCAATATTTAATGTTCTCCTTAGTATAAACCTTGTTTTCCTTTCCTAATTTTACTTAAATAGAAAACACAAACTCTTCTTGATCCCTTCTTTTATTTCAAGTATCTTTAAGATGGTCACATGCTGAAAGCGATTGTCCTGGGATATTGTGCAGCAGATGGGAAAGTTTCTGATGTGAAATTGATGAAAGCTCTGAGCAGCCTACAATGATTTCATAGCTGACCCTGCTTTTGAGCAGGAGATTACACAGGAGTCTTCCTCAGCTCTCTTGTAGCCACAATTATTATGTGATTCTGTGGAACTGTTTGGGTTTTGTATGTGTGTTCTATAGAGGTTTGATTTTTGATAGCCAGATTAGATCAGCCTTAACACTGGGAAGCATTTCTATTAAAAGTGCAGTGAAACCCTGGAACAGGCTGCTAGAGATGTGGTTGATGCCCCAAGCTGTCAGTGTTTAAGAGGCATTTGGACAAAGCACTTAAAAATTAATACTTAATTTGATTTTTGGTGAGCCCTGAAGTGGTCAGGCAGTTGAACTAGATAATTATTGTTGGTCCCTTCCAAGAGAAATACTCTATTCTATGTGGAAAAAGAAAAAGGAAATAAACATCCTCTTGAGGGTAAGGAAATCATGCCTTAAACTAGCTACAGTCTTTCAAGGACAGATTGTTAGTTTCTGTGAGCATATTTATGTTGGGCTAAATATCTATTATGTCTACCCTGTAGTAACTTGAACGTTTTCTCTAGGGAGTTACGAAGAATGCATGATTACATGAATTGTAAAAACAAGCTTCCTAAATTTCTCAGCAGTGAGAATCGTTACACAGTCATGTCTTAGAATTATGACATTCATAAGCAAAAATAAAAAACTCATTCAGAACTAAAACATATCCTTTTGTCAGTTGTGACTGTCCTCCCCTTTTAACTCCTTATGTACCGCCTTAGCGCTCCCAGTGATGGTTTGTCACTATCTATGTTTGGGTTTTTGTGAAGGGTCAGGCTGTCATGGCTGCCACTTCAAGTCAAGGGCTTGGTCATGGAGAAAAACAACCAAATTATAGCTTTTTCTGTGACAGCAAGTTTCTGGTGCTGCTGATGCTTGCACAAAGCACAGGGCTGCAATGCTGTGTGAAAGGAGCTGGGGATGGGTGGTGGTGTTTCAGCCACTCGTGTTTTTCCTTGGAGGGGAGAAAGGAAGGGAAGCACATTGGTTACAGATGTAGTGGACCTTTAGTAGCACCATCTACTACTGTGAGAAAACAGGTGTGAAGAGGTATGGCTATGATAAGACCTTTTAGTAAATAAAATTGAGAGCCATATTTGGGTTTTGCCACCTGTGCTGTTTTACAGCTCTATTAACAGTGTGGGATGATACAAGATAAATAATATATCTGAGAGACGGGATACTGCAAGGCAAAATCAAGCTACAGTCATATCTTTTCAAGGACATTTTTGCAAGGGATGTGTAGCCTTGAGCAGTACAGCTGGTGAGAAGTCTGGGTTCTGAAATCCTTCCTTGGTTTTAGGTGTTTGAGGAATTTCTGTTCTGAATATCAGTTGTCAATCAGCTTTGGAAGTCAGCTTGTAATGCTTGTGCTTTGAAGCTGATTTTTCTTTGAGGTAATGAGTTAACACTGGACTCAATGATCTTGGAAATGTTAACAATTTTATGTTTCTTCTTCCTTAGGTCTGTCCAAATATATTAATGGGGAAAGGGAAACTCACCATCATCACCACCACCTACCCATCCAACTCTGTATTAACTCTGAACTGTTCTGGGCTCAGTGTTACATTCCATGCATGGTTCCTTTCTCTCTGCTCCTAAGCTCCTTACCTTCTGTGCATAGAATCTGGATCCTCCCTGTCTGCTCCTAAGCTCCTTCCTTTCACACATCTTTAAATCTTAGTTTTACCTGAAGGAACCTAAGTTCTTTCAGAAAGTACATCAGTTCACCATTGTTAGTTTGATTGTGTCTGGTTTGAGGGCAGCTCATGTCTTTGACAGGTCATGCTTGCTGTTAAAGCCTCTGTCCTTACTTGTATGCCATATTGGACTAATTTGAGTTTAGGTTGCATTCCCAGGAGTTGCCAGGAGTGTACATGCTTTGCTGAATGCAGAAACCCTTAGCTAGTGAAGCATCCTTTCCTTTCAGTTGCACATAAATTAGTTGCAATCCCGTAGAGTGTTTTTTGGGTGACTCTCTGATCGTGTTTGTTTCTGGTTTGGGGTTTTTTTTCACCAACTGAAACAAAGACTTGAAATTAAGCATCTCTCTGGTGTCTGCTTGGTGCTTGGATTCTGCTGCTAAAGAGGAGACTTAGCTGTGATCAAACGAAAGGGAAAGGAGTGCCAGCATCCAGCAAGACACCAGCCTGTTGTGCTGTGCAGAGCTTAACTGCTGCAGCTGCAGGTGCTGGGGAGCAGTTTGATACCTGCAAAATGCATGGGATCAAGAAGTCAACAGAACACTTGCAGGCTGGCTGAGTGCGACTCTGGCTTTTGGCTACATCAAGCACTGCATGCTTCTGTTGTTTGCTAGTGTTGCAGCTTTTGTGTTCATGCATGTCATTGTTTTCATGTAAAGCTTTGAGGGGTTTGACAGAAGACTCAGAGTTGCATGTGCAGCGTGAGTCATTCAGTCTGGATTCTTCTCATGTTTTACAAGTGTGGTCACATAAAGATTTGAAATTTTTATTTGAAATGCTTTTAATTTAAATGTGTTCATATTATTAGTTTATGACAAATATTTACAGATCTTACTTTGAAAACAGAAAAGTTTATGGAATTCAGCCATTATTTATAACCTGGAAATTTTTAAAGAATTTGTTTATGGTAAACCTTGTATTTAATAGAAAATTTTTATCCAAAGAAAAATATGTTCCAGAAAACTTTAAACAAAGATTTCTTTGGGCTGACTTCTGCTATTATATCTTCACCTTGACAGATTTTCATGAATTTAACTAAAATTTGGTGTATAGCTCAAGATCCTTCATTCCAGTATGTTCTTAAATATTAACTCTGCTAGTAACAGTGAACTATGAACAGAAGCTCCATACCATGTCCCTAACCCTAACAGGCTCTCCCTAGGCATGTGCTTTATAACAAGGAGTCATTTGACTTGTGAGAATTACTGTAGTATTATCTTCTTTCCCTGGATTTTAGAAGTAAAATAGGTCAGTGTTAACCTCTTTGCTCACACTCCGGATTCCAGCATTAAGTCAATAAGCAGTAATTATGCAAAGGTTTTAAAGTCAGTATAAGCAAATAGAAATATGCTTTTAAATGTGAGAATATGAAAAGCCATTAGAAGCATATTTTTATGCTGCAAAAGCTTTTCTCTCATGCATGGGTGTTTTAATGCTGCATTTGAAATATGTGACATTTTAAATTAAATTAAATTTAATTAATTAGTCTTTTCTTGTGGGGCTTTCTTTTGTTGACAGTTGTGTTGTGGGTCTCCATATGGTACAATATATAGCTCTCACAACTGATAGAAATCTAGTAAGGTCCTATGAGTTTTAATTATTGCTATTGTTGGTGTGTATATGGACAATTAATAAATGGATGTACTCTTTTCTACAGGATGTTTATAAAAATAAACATAGGCTTTAAACCAATATAAGAGTTGATGATCGTGAAACAACTGTTTTTTCTTTCATTTAAGTGCTTGCTTGGGCATCAGTCCTGCATGTACATATTCAAGTGAAAGCAGTTCCTCTCTGGAATTAGATACTTGCTTCAATGGCAGCAGGAGCAGGGCGACAAGAAGCTTCCCCATGCAGGATGAAAGATAGCGTCAGAGCTTTACTATGCAAATTTATCCTTCCTTGGAGTCCTCAAAAGGCATGGTCATACTTTTTTTATCTGGAAGAGATCATACGTGCAAGACATTAGCAAATATGAATACAAATACACTTTACTTTCATGTAAATTTATAATTCACATAAAGATTCCTCATGGCTTTCTGCAGCTGTTCACAATCCATGTGTATCTAATGCTCCAAAGATGAAGCTGTGAGCCAAACTAAGGCCATAATTTGAGTTGTTTCCATTTTTATAACTGCAGTCCAAGCCAGTTACATCTGTTTTGGTTTTTGAAATACCATGTTTGCCTTTCTCTGTTTTGTTCTAAATTGAGAAGTTCTTCTCTCCTCTGGGTACCGTCTTCTGTCATTGGGATTAAGTGTAACCCCTCTTTTTACTTGTAAAAACACAGGGAAATTATCCTATTACACAGGAGGGAACAACTTGGTGGAAAGCAGCTCTGCAGAGAAAAACCTGCAGAGTTGGTGGACAGCAAGCTGCCCATGAGACAGTGAAGTGCTCTTGTGGCAAAGAAGACTAGTGGTGTCCTGGGCTGGATTAGGCAGAGATTTGCCAACAGGTCAAGGGATGTGATCCTTCCCACACCTGGAGAGGTGTGAAAGCTGTGGCTGTTCAGCCTGGAGAAGAGGAGGCTCAATGGGAATCTCCTGCATCTCCATAAATAGCTGATGGGAGGGAACGAAGATTAGGGAGCTGGACCTTTCTCAGTAGTGCTTACTTCCAGAACAAGAGGCTGTGAGCAGAACTGGGAAAACAGGAAATTCCATGTGAACACGGAAGACAACTTTTTTACTGTTATGATGGCCAAAAACTGGTGTAGGTTATCTGTAGAGATAATAAAAACTAACTAGACATTATATTCAACAATTTGCTGTACGTCATAAAATCATAGAATGGTCAGGGTTGGAAAGGATCTTATGGTTCCAGCTGACTTGTTGTGACACCTGCTTGAGCAGGATATTAGATGTAGATGGTCTCAAGTGGTCCCTTCCAATCTCAGTGATTGTGTAAAAATGCTGACCAGTGATGGGGCAGAAAGAGAAAAGATTCTTTCTCTTGGTAGTCAAGTACATCTTGTCCACAGTCAGATGTGTGGTAGAGAATTTTGTGGTTATGGTAGTGTTATCAGGTCATGGTAGTGTTTTAGATTGTATGTAGAGGAATTATTCTTATCTTTTGCTCATTTGGCAGGATTTTCTGAATATTGGATTATTCAGTCAAAAATACACTATTCATGTAATAAAAAACAGATCAAGATTATGCTTGTGCATGGTAGAATTTATTAGAACATAAATGCAGAAATTATCATTTTTCTTTCGTATATTTATGATAATGTTCCTTCTCTTCCTCTTTGTTTTTTGAGTTCTGACATTTCTTTAGAAAACTGTTAATGATTTTTTTGGTTTTCAAAATTTTGGGTTGGAAGTTTGGATTTTAACTGTAACTTTTTATATAGCTGTAGATGGAATTCTTTCTATTGCAGCTTCTGTACCAAAGGAGACAACTTAAATGTGAGTTTGCTAGTGTTTTGGTTTTTTGGCGTTTAAGTCTTTCTTTACTTTGGCCATGTAACTTTTCTCCATTTGTTTATCAGTTGAAAAAGAACAAATACCCCTCTTGTTTTTCTTAATATTATTTCATGAGATTTGTGCTATAAAGATGTTTTATGTTGAAACAGCTTCTATTTCACTTACAATACTGCCTAATTCCTAATTGTCAGTGCCCTGTGTTGAACACAGTTCAAAAGTTTTCTTTATATGAAATACCTGTGTGTACCAATTTTTTTTTTTTTCCTCAAAGTAGTTTTTTGTCAGAAGAGTAACTAAAATAATTTAGGTAAAAGCATAAGGAATGGGTTGATTCATTTACGTGCTGAGCAGGGAGTTAATTTTTAAAAAAATCATTAGATTCTGTGTTTGTATGGAAAAACAAATGACACTCAGAATGCTTTCTAGAACTTAACCCCTCTTATCTGTGGTTTTGTGATTAGTGCAAAGCTAGGACAGAACACTCTTCCTCTTAATAATTTATAAATTATTTTGGTTTTAGTGTGTCCAACACAAAGTAGTCCCGGTCCTCTTGAGATATTTACTAATAACTACATCAATTATTGGGGTTTTAGGGGTTAAAAGCTACCTTATGGGGTAGTGTTATGCTCAAACTAGTAATGACTAGTAATGTAATTGAAGAATTTAGGTTGCACAGTAATGCTCTTTGGCTCTTGTCCCTTTACAGGGGATTATTTCCCTGAACCTCAGAAAATGGGAACATAATTTGTGCAACAGCTGTTATGTATTTCTGCTTCAGATTCCAGGTAGCTAACCATGGTACATCAGCTAAATTTATTTGGGAGTCCATGGTGTTCTTTGCATGTTTAGGAAGTCTTGGTTGCTGGATCTCCTGTAAAGCTGTCTGGAGCAGAGCTGAACTCTTGTCCCTCATAGTGTTCTTTTTCCCCTCTGCTTTTTTGTCCCATCCTCCTTTTTTAATTTGGACCATTTTGATACAAAGAAACCTGAATGAGCAGCTTGTTATTAGAAAGGATGCTTTAGGACATTAAGAATTGATACTTGCTTTGTAGGATTGAACGCTTAAAGGAGGAATCTTATTTTTATTTGTCTCTAAAGTAATAGTCTTACCGATTGTAGTTTCTCTTGAAATACAGAATATTTTTGCCTGTATGAATAGGGACAGGGGTGGTTCTTTCTTATGTTCAAAATCCGTATCCAAAATCATGGAAGCACGGATTGTAAGGGCATATGTGAAAGCAAGACATCATTTTTTCCACTGCCTCTCCTTGTCCTTTTTTCGTGTATATTGCTCGATTTCAGGTGGTTTATAAATCTGAAAGTATTGTCTGATTTACAAATATTCTGCTTGTAGTAGCCAGGAGGAAATAAAATCATACAACTGAAGTCTCTTAGTGTTTCCATCCTCATTGAACTGGGACAAATATTTTTCATTTATTTGTGCTGCAAAATCATTCTGGAAATGTACAGAGTGAATGTTGGCTTAAGATGTTTCTTCCTCTTTAGGTTTCTTTACTGTTCTGAATGTGTTGAGAGCTAAACTTGGTTGGAAGAGTATGACACGCAGTAGAAGTTGGGTGACTTGCAGATCATACTTTGCACTACAGCAAAACCTTTAATTGTTTCTACTGTTACTACTGGCATTTTCAATAGATGCATATATTTTATTTCTGCATAACTAGTGCGGAATAAGGAGAGAGAAGACAAAGAATTTTGGGACTAGGTTAAGACATCTTGGGGCACTGAAGTTATGGTCAGTTTTGGAAAAGCAGAGGGTCATTCCCAGCTTTGGTTTGTGACTGGGACTTGGTCTGTAAAAGGTTTCTTAAGTTGTGTTCCTGTGCCCACTGAAGTTAACTTTGTTTTGGTGTTCCAGGTTAACCTGTTTGTTCTGCTGTCTATGATCAGTGTTATGCTGAACGTGACTGGATTAATACTGGGATGTCAAGGCATTCAGTTTGTGTCCAGGGTACCCAGATGCGATTTGGTGAGCACACATACTGATTTACACTTATTTCTTCTCATTATGGTATATTAGCTTGCTGTGCTGAGATCACAAAATGTCCTGATGTAGAGTTGCAAGTAATTTAAGAACTAGCATAAAAGATAATTGTAGTAATGTAAAAAATATAAACTGTCGAAAGAAGCCTGGGTGTGGGTAATGGTGAGCTACCCACAACATGTTCAGTCTACTATGATCTGTGAGTAGGATTATTCTTCCTGTTTGCCTCACCTGGTGAGGACTATTGTGTGATACCTTACAGCAGAAGCTGTGAGGAAAAACAATAAGGTAGATCAAGTCATACTAGCTTTTCAGAACACTTCCACTTCAGGAAGACGCAATCTGTACAAGGCAGGGCAGAATTCAAAAGATTTTTCTCAAGTTGTTGTCATGAGAAATGGAAGAATCACTATTTGTGAACTGGAAACTGCAATAGTTGAAATTTAAAGATACAATACAGGGTCACTTGGTGATGAAGATGATTGTGTGTAAAAGCTTGAAGGACTTTGTGGGTTAATGGAAAGATCTTTGAATATCTATTCTCATTCATTTATTCTTTCAGGAGAGCTACTGTTGGTTCCTTGACATGCCAGTAGATGTATTGCAGTGAGAGTCCAAGATCATAAACCCATGGCAATCTAGATTGACCCAGTATCACTGTACCAAAGCCACAATGAGAATTAATAATGATATTCCAGATGAGGTGGTCAAATGTTGCAGGGATTTCTGAGCTGTCTGTAGTTGAAATTATAGAGTACAGCAAAAAGATATTCCTGGAATCATTAATTATTTTGTATGGTGGCTTCTGTAGGTGAAATAGTGTCAGCATTGTGACTCTAGAGTGTGAAAGCTGAAACCACAATTATTTCTAGATATGGGAACATTGAATTTCTACTTAGAAAACTAAGATGATAAGATTAATTTTAAAGTGAAAGTTACGAATAACAGTGGTATACAGATATGGCTACTAATGATTTGACTGGGTTGAAAAGATAGGTGTGGGTTTCATTCCATCCATAGAAATGCAAGATACATTCTTGAATCATAGAAAATGTGTACAGGTCATATAGAGTGGTTTACACAGCAGTCAGAGAAATAATTTCTAGGCTATTATGCATTGGAAAGAGCACAGGTAGGCAAATTGCCTACTAGTCAGTGCAGCTTTGATTATAACTAAGTTGTATTTAAATGTGTTAATGCTTTACCCATAATGCTTTCTCTCAAATAGGAAGTATATAGTACAGCTTTATAATGCAGGAATCGTTGGCAAACCAAACTGTCCAGTTATGTGATCCTGTATTTCCAGTCTGCTTTGTGGTCATGGGTTTAGTTTAAGACATAGGTTCTATATTATGCAGGTAAAAATATTGCATAAAGCAATTTAAAAAGTAGAGTTTTGTTTCTTAAAGATGGATATGGATGAAAACAAGACTTGCTTGTGCTGTGAAGAACTTCATTCCACTACGTGCACAGAAGTGGAGGCTGTACTGAAGCTATACCATGTGAAGTCATGCAGTGCTGCTCACCTTCTTCTCAAGGTACCCTGCACCATACACTACATCCATAGTACTGCTTTTGTAATGTCCAAGCTCGTGTAGCAGTGCAGTGCTGAAGTGATTGCTGTGTTTACTGGGAAAAACTCTGTTGTTTTTCTGACCTTCCTCTCTTGTCAGAAACTCTTCAAGGTTCTGTAACATGTGGGGTGGGGGAGGTTTCATGTCTGGGTTTTGACCAGTGCATTGCTCAGACAATAGCCAGTTCTTGCTCATTTTTTGTGTTTAGTGTAACCAAAACTGCAGTTGAGTCCAGACAAGATCACAGGGGTAAATAGGATCTAAATTTTAGCTAATGATTTGATGCCTTTGTGGGTGGTTTGCACTTCTCAGCCTTCTGTGCTTTACCAACTGCTAATATAAACTCCCAACCATCTTCAAATATCAAAAAGCTTTGACATTTCTTTAAGGGTTATCACCTTGAATCTGGATTTCCCACAGAGAAGTTATGAGGAAGGTTATAATTCTTGGATGAATAGATGGATAAATCACATTTGAGCTGTATTAAACCCTTCTGGATCTCTCTATCAGGACAATAAGTAGTGTAAAACAAGTTTTTGCAAATTACTTCAGTCTTGGAGATTGTGCTGAAGACCATCCCATACATTTCTTAGAAGTAACTGCCGTGGTCATCCCTGTGTTTTCTCTATTTGTTTTAGTTTTGTATTATTTTTGTTGTTATTATTATTTTGACATTTACGAATACCATGATTTAATTTTTTAATTTCAATAATCTTCATGTTCTTCAGAAAGTTCTCCTAGCTCTTAGTGCCCTGAATGCTCTCACTGCCACAGTTTGCTTCATAGCAGCTGCCCTGCATTACTTACAGATACTTGCATCAAGAAGATCCTGCACAGTAAGTGAGCACAAGGCATTGCCTGCCATAAAGAGTGGTGCAAACAGTACTAATAGAGTACACTGTTCAGCAATAGTAGAGTACACTGTTCAGCAATATGTATAGCTCAGAAAGGTTTTAACAGGAGCTTTCTTTGACTAGGGTGAATGTGAGATTGAAGAAGAAGAGCACAATTTGGATCCTGATGATTTTGTCCCACCTGTCCCACCTCCCTCCTATTTTGCAACTTTTAATTCTTTTACTCCACAAACAAGTCACAGGTAAAACTGTACACTCTCTTCCTTTCTTTTAGTGTATTTCGAAACACTGCCTAATCTTTTAAGTCTGTTTCCTCTGGTGAAAAAGATTTATGATTTTGGGGGGATTAAAAAAAAAGAAGAAAGAACCCATTAGTTTGGAGATAGTCTAAATACAATGTTGGTAAGGGGGGGCAAAATTTTGTGGGTTTGAGTTTAGATTGTCTAGGAACTATTTCTGGGTGAGAGAAATACTACTGCTTAACACAGCTGAGAACTTACATGATGCTGTCAAGAGCAGGTGAGGGCAGCAATGGGAAGCCAGACACAACCACTTGGCATGCCAGAGACCCTCAGTGATGTTGCCCCATGGACCTTCCTCCCAGAATCATTCTTCTTCTCCCTCTTGGGCTGTTAGGGCTGACTGAAGGGTGGGTGTGTTTTGACTGCACTGCCTGGAAAAGTCATCCCTTACCCTGCAGGTGGTTGGTTACTTGCTCTTAAAAGTAACTTGCAGGTTGGCTTTAGTTTGTGACTCAGGTGGGGCTCCATTATTCTGTTCTGAACATACAATATTTATACATAAAGTATTTTGATGCTCAAGCAGACTGTATGGCTCTTGTTTAAAATCCCTCCTTTTTGCAGTGTGCGGGAATGTTTAGTTTATTTCACTGTTTCATCAGGAATAGCATGCATGACTTTCAATACTGTATGTTCTTGGCAGAGGTATTTACAGATCCTGGGACTGCCTAGAAAGTGACAACCTGGCACGATAGGATTTAGAATGAACAGGTCCTCTGAAACACCAGAGACTGGAATTGAATTCAAAATATTGCTAAAAACCTCTATGTAATTTTTGGTTCAAGCTGCTTATGAGAACAGAATGGAATGTGTAATGTTCTCTTTGGAAGAATAATTATTTATCGAGACACGCTTTTCAGAGTTCCCCTACTTTCAAATGAGCCAGCATATCATTCTAGGTGGTTATCTCTTTCCCAGATAGATTTTTTTTTTTTTGCAAAGGCAGAGCTGCTGAACAGCATTTAATGCTTCTGTGGTCTAAAATTGAGTAGCTACCTTGCCTGTGACTGTGTTAGAACTTGTTGATAGTAATGTTTAAGTGATGATGACATCTTTCTGAAGTCAGACTACTTGTTTCAGGGTGTTCTGGGTAGTTACACACCAGCGCAGAAGTAAAAGCCACAGACAGGCTTTATTTCTGTTTTTGGAAGATGAGTAATTATGACTCAGCCCAGGCTGGATCCTGCATGAGTGGCTGAGATGAGATGTGGCCATTTCTGTCAGCCTCCTCATACTTCTTCCTCCCAGAGTGTACTTTGAACTCCAGGTAGCACCTGTGCCCTGGCTTTCTGTGCTGAGCTTCCTGGTGCCTGCATCCCAAACCTTTGTGTGCAAGGAGGGTGTGACAGGAATCACATCCAAGGAGTGAGCCCCATCTGCAAGCTCCAAGACAGATACAGCCCCTGAAAACAGAAACATTACAGTCACCAAAATTTGTGCCAAAGACAGGTTTGGAATGGGTAGGCCTTTTCTGCCACCCTTTAAATTGAAAAGTCAGAGGCCCAGCTATCAAAGCCAATTGGTTTGCTCACTTGTTCGTAGGAAACTTTTACATTTGTCTTACGTAATGGCAAAAAACAAACTAGCACTACAAGTGTCTGGTCAATTCCTACCTCTACGGTTGTTATTTCATACCTTAAAAAATAGCAATTACATTATTTTTCAGAGTTGGCACAACATAAACAATGAGACCCGAGTTTCCAGGTGAAAAACAAAATGTGAAGTTTGCCAGGAGTTGGACTTTGATCCTTGTGAGTCCCTTCCAACTCAGGATATTCTGTGATTCTATAAAAATGTCACAAGACACATAAATTTAGGGGAAGAGGGTGATGCATGTTGGGCAGCAAGGCCTAGAAATCTACCTCAGTTCAGTTTAAAATATTGTTTGGGAACATCCTGGAAATTATTTTTATTATTAAGGGACTCAAGGGAATACTCTTCTAGTTGCATGTTCTGTAGTAAGTTTTAACATAATTGTTGTACATAGCATTAATTTTCAAGGTGTGTCTGAGCTGGGTAGGCAAGATCAGGCATGTTTAAAAACAAAACTAAAATTCAAAATGTATATAACTTTTTGGCTTACATTGAATGTAAATTCAGCATGAACATACTAGCAAAATGTGAGGAAGTAATGTCGATGGAGGATCTGTCTCCATCATACTCCAAAATTATTCTGAACCCTTTTTGATTAATTAATTAATTAAAAACTATTTTAACATATTTTATTTTCCCTGTTTCTAAGACTAAAAAAGACAATGGCCAGCTGTCAAAATATCTGCTCTCCTTTCCTCAGATTTCTCCATGCATTACCTCCATTGCCTTCACAGGAACCTTTCATAAGAGGGCTTCCAGGTTCTCATTTTGAAAGTGTTATTCTTTCCCTGTCTGTGCAGTCTTCCATAGGCATTTCTGTCATTCCTCCCTTTCCTCTGAGCTTGCAAGAAAAGAAATTTCAGTCATTTTTGTTCCCTCCAGCCAGTGTCCAGGGAAACCCTAAATTCTGGAAGGAAGGACTTACTTTGTAGAGTAGCATCCACTAATGATAGTGGATGAAACCTGACCAAAATCCAGAGACCAAAATACAGGTTTCTGTGTGTTGCTTGAGGTTCCTGCTTACCATCAAATCAGCAACTAAAATATGAAAAAAAAAAAAAAAAGCAAAGAAGAACTGAGATGCTTTGAGTCACAGACTTATCTGAGGATTGTGTGGGGAAGGTCTTGCCAGCTTTGCTGTTGACCACCACACTTTGTTACAGTGTTCCTGGGGCAATGTAAATGTATATTTATCAAAATTAAGGTTTCACCAGGCAGTGTGCTGTTTTCTTCCTTCTCAGAGCTACCTTCTAAGAGAAAGATGTTACAGCAAAAGGTCTTTGGGATTTCTCCTGTGTTAAAGGTTTCAGAGAGCTCTTTGGAAACTGAGCAGTAAGGTTAGCCATGAGGTGCATTTGCCCCGTACAAGCCTTTGTGAACTGACAACCATAATATTCTTGCATCATAACAAAAACAGCCTTTAGTTTGAATTTGGCAGCTGTATCTGAGCATAAAGCACCAGGTCAGAAGTATCTTGAATTTAGGTTATAATTAAGAACTCAGTGGTTCACAAAACTGAGAGCTAGGCTGTCACATTTTGAGTAACAACCTGTACTTTCATCTTTTGTAACAAAACTGAATCTCTGAAGTAAAACTGGAATGGGTTCCTAGGCCCAGTTCTGCCCAAAGATGTTTGAACTCTGGGGGACACACTGGAGAGGCACATCCTAAGGAGCTAAACTGGGAGTTACTCCTGCCATCTTCTGAGACAATGTCTTGCAGATCTTGGAGAGTTCAGTATCTGTCACTTAGATCCCAAAGTCTGAGCTGGCAGAGGAGAGCCAGTGGAGTTTGGTATCAGATGATGTTTTTCTGCAGCTGGAAAGCTATACTGACAGATTTGCTCCTTGTTATTTATTGCAGCAGACCTGTCTCCCATGTGATTTCACTGTCCTATATTTGTGGAACGCGAATCAAAGGGGTTGAGGTGTTCTGCCGCCTGGACCCACCTCCACCTTACGAAGCTGTGTGCAGCTTAAAAAGCTCTGAGCAGGTATGGGCCACAGGAGTTTAATGTCTGATTTGTTTTTTCCACTCTAAGGGAGAGGTTGCACTCAAGCATGGTGAATGTAAGTCAGGAAGATGCATTTGATTACAAATGTAAATATCACAAGGCATTTAATTAATCACTTATCTCCAGAACTGAAGAGTTTTCTCCAGTTGGAAAACTGCCCAGGCATGGGAGAAGAAGCAAAAAGCAATATGGAGCACACCTCTTGCTGATTATTCTAAAAGACCTCCTTGCTTTACTTCACTTACGTACCTGCACTCCTCCTGTGAGGGACTAGGTCAAGGTTTTGGCATCACTGGTTATCCCTTTTCACTGGTGTTTCCAAAAGACAGGTGCTTTTCCCCAGAAAATACTGGATAGGATAAAATCGACTGACCTGGATGATGAACATGAATATTAGATGTTCACTGGCCTTGATTCTGTCATGGAATTAAAGTCATATCACACAGTCTCTGCAATTAAGAACAAGTGTTACATTTCTGAGGTGGATGTTGCAGTTTTTAGGAAATGCCAGATAAAGATGATGACTTTTGATTTTTCAACTTTTGCATTTTATTCCAGGGAAATGTACTTCAAATAAATGGCATGGAAGATGTTGATTCAGAAGAAGTAAGTGACAGGCAGTCCTCGCAAGGTAAAAAGTAATTTTAAAGTTTGTTCTAGAATGTTCTCTCCAACACATACAACTTAATGCAGCAGCAGCATTATTAGTTCTTTGAAAGACAGCCACCACACTGTAAAACAGAGATAGGGAATCATGATTGTTTTGGGCAGTGGGAACAAGGATTAATATTTAAAATGTTTAAAAGCACAAGTTGTTTTCATGCAAGATACAAAAAGAAGGATATGTTTCCTGTTTAGTAACCTAAAAGTTAGTTTTTGACACTATATCCATATGCTGCAAGAAATGACGTCCAGCTCCGGTGCTTCCATTTGCTAAGTGCATGTGATGGTGCCTGTTAACATTTTGTTGTTGGTAAGTATGGGAAAAGGATAGAATAATACAGTACTGTGTGGAGCTAAACTGGGAATTACTCCGTTATCCAGCCTGAACTGTAAGAATTACTAAAAAGTTTCTGCATCCTGGTACAGGAGGTAGCTAAACTGTCTTAGAGACCACATCAAGCTTTGCTCTGCTCTGTTTTAGAAAACCATGCCTATGGCTCCAAGTTGTTTTTAGCCTAGTGTTTGTTGCAATGTATGCTTGTGGCTAAACATTATTAATTTCCAGCTTTTCCACTACAGCCCATGAAAATGTGTTCCAATTTTCATTTGAACTTGGCCATTGTGGCAGGATGGTCTCATCTGCAATATTCACAAGAGAGTAAGGATTGGGGCAGGGGAGAAGCCCCAGATATTTTATTTGATTGTGGCCTGTCTTCTGCCAATCTACTCAGCAAAGGGTACTCTATAAAAGAACCTCAGGTTTGAACTGAAATCAATTTGTTCCTATTATGTGGAGTCATGGAAAAAAAGATTTTGCATAACATCATACTTTAGCCAAATGTCAACTCTGTCCAAGTTCCCTTAAACTCTGACAGTCTGCCTGAAACCTCTGAAAACAAGCACTTGGATGCTTCTGGTGTCTTGCCAGCTGTGATAACCAGAATGAAACCTTTTGCTATGGCTTCTCTGGATTTCTTTCTCAAAGCTTTCTTACTGGTAAAACTCCTGTTGCTTTCTCTGAGCTTCCTGAGCTCAGACAAAAAGGGTTTATCAAATACAAGGATACATGGTGACTTGCTTAAAGTTATGAGGACTGGAAACAGGAAAAAATAGCACAGAAAATGAACCTGCAGTGAAGGACAGTCATGAAAGTCTCTTTGTTTTGTTTAATTTTGTTTTTTAAAAAGGCTCTGATAAGACATTGTTTGAGGCATTTGTATTTAAAAATTTTCTTTGCAAGGATCAGAGCTACCTGAGCACGTATGGCAAAGTGTACCCTCCTCTACATCATCTTAACTGGTTTGTCCAGTATTTTTTTTAATAAGGAGGTCTGTAAAGAGACGTTTAATTATCAGCCTGCCTGTTAAATTCAGATAAAAAAAGAAAGTAAACCTCTTAAGAAAGACAATTAACACTGCTGCTTCTTCTAGATGCCAAGGCTTCCTAGAATTTAAGAAAAAGAAATGCACTGAGCATTATGTCTTCCTTTATTTAAATTTGGAGAGGTGTACTACATCTGGCTGGAATGGAGTTAATTTCCTTCACAGTAGTCTCTGGTGCTGGTTTGGATTTGTGAGCTGGGGGGAGTGTTCAGGTGTCATTGTTCAGGGACTGGCTGGGCATCAGTCAGCTAGTGGTGAGTGACTGCTTTTGAAGCATCACTTTTTTTCCTTTGAGTTTGCTGGGTTTTATTCTCCCCACCTCACTCCAGCTGTCTTTATCTCAGCCCATAAGCTCTGCCACTTTTGTCCTTCAGTTCTTCTCCCCATATTACTGGGGAAGAGTGAGAGTGATTGTGAGGGACTGAGCTGCCTGCTGGGGTTAAACCACTCCAGGAGGGAAATACAAAGTGGGGGCTTTTGTGGAAATTGTGGCAGAGGAAGTCTATGGACTGTCTCAGCTGGTGCAGTGTAGCAGTCTATAAATAAAACTTGAACTTTGGATTTATGCTGGCAGGCTGTCATGCCAGGGTATTTGTGTATGATGCTGTGATTCCCTTGGCATCATCAGGGCTGATGACTGAGCACAGCTCCCGATGGAAGTTAAAGCTGTGTGCTACTCTGCCAGCAGAGTGAGGTTAATCCTGACTGCCAGCTGCAGGAGGAGCTCTAAGCTTCTCTATGCCAGCTAAAATTGATTTACTGACTTCACTCCTGTCAAGCAGAATGGGACTTCCCCTGCTGAAGGTAGTAGGCAGGCATGCTGGTGGCAGGAAGTGCCTGGTAGCTGCTCTGTATCATCACAAACTAGGTGTATGCATTTCCAGTACACACCACCATAAGGCAATTATCTCTCTGAAACATTAACATTATTAAGGATTGTCTTAAGATCATGAAATCTGTTCATTAATCTGTTCAGAATTAAAAAAATATACCAAACAAACAACTTCTCCAAAGTCAACAGCAGCACTGTACCTCCAGGACTTACTGCTTACACAGATCCACTGGTGTTGAAAAGTTTATATTGGTGATGGATTCTGTAATCCTGCATGATTCTTGGTCTGCCTTATTTTGTTGCTGGGCCTTACCTTCTGATTTGCTAGGCTGGTACCTGTTTTATATAGGTTGTGTCACTTTTTCTTCTCTTTAGAAATTCTGAGTTGCATTTGTGTAGGCAATAAGATGCTGTGCTCAACAAATACATATCATCCAAGCCTAAATTTTCTTGAATGCTCCTGCCACTGGTGCATGCCTGTTAGAGTGAGACCACAGACCACAGATTTTTGCCGTGTTCCGAATAAAAGACTGTTTAGGTGAATTTGGTTTTGTGTTGGGTTTGCATGACTAAGTTTTGGTAGTGGTGGAGAAGCTGCTGGAAGGTTTGAAGCTTCCTCTATGCCTGCAGAGCTCCAAAGATGGACCTGCTGCTGGAGAAGGCTGGACCACTTAGAAATTATGGTAACACCTCTGTGACAGCATATTTAAGAAGGAAAAAGAAGTTACTTTGCAGGTGTATTGGTGCTCAGAGAAGAGTGAGGTGAGAGTATGTGAGAGGAGCAGCCCTGCAAACACAAGGGGCAGGAGGTGCTCCAGGTGCTGGAGCAGAGAGTCTCCTGCAGCCCATGGTGCAGCCCTTGGAGAGGCAGCTGTGCCCCTGCAGCCATGGAGGTAACTGGGATGCAGAGGTTTACTCACAGCCCATGGAGAACCCTCACTGGAGCAGATGGGTGTGTGCAAAAAGGCTGTGAACCCCTGGGAGGCCTGTGCTGGAACAGGCTCCTGGCAGGGACCTGCAGGCCCATGGAGAGAGGAGCCCATGCTGGAGCAGGTTTGCTGGTAGGACTTGTGAGCCTTTGGGGGACCCATGCCTGGAACAGGCTGTGCCTGAAGGACTGACCCCATGGAAAAGTGACCCAGACTGCAGGTTTTTAGGCAGAACTGTCGCCTGTGGAATGGACTCAAGCTGGAGAAATTCCTGGAGAACTGTCTCCTGTGGGAGGGACCCCACACTGGAGCAGAGGAAGGACTCCTCTCCCTGAGCAGCAGCAGAAACGTGTCATGAACTGACTGTAACTCATGTTGCCTGCATGGCTGCAGGGCAGAAGATAAAGTCTGGGGGAATGTTGGGGGAAGGTGTTTTTAAGGTCTGTTTTACTTCTCATTATCCTGCTCGTTTTTGGATAAAGTCAGCTAATATCCCCAAGCTGAGTCTGTTTTACTCATGATAGTAATTGGTGAGTGATCTCTCCCTGTCCTTATTTCAAGTCATGAACCTTTCATTATATTTTTTTCTCCCTTGTCCAGCAGAGGGGAATGGCTGTGGTGAGTACCTGGCATCCAGCCAGGTACAAATTTTTAACTCCTCAATGATCAAAAAAATTGTTTTCTGTAATATGCCAGGTGCCACTAGATGAAGGTACAGAACCAGGCTTAGCGAGAAATGTACACAGCTTCATCCTGTCCTGTTCATTAATTTGCAGCATATAGTTTCACCCTCAGGAAAATGAGGAGTGGGAAGGATATAGCATATCACAAGAATCCAGGAAAATATTTAAGTAAAGATTTTAATTCCTTTTTAGGGACTGGTGACTGATTTACAAGATAAGTCATTGCAAAAGGTGACTGACCTCTCTGACCATATGCTGCCATATCTTTGTAGAACTGATTATAAGCAGGAGGATTTGGGGCTCTGTGAGATTTAGTTTTTCACCAATAAAGCTGTAGCTCCCTTCTCTCTGATGAGGTAGTTTAAGGTGATTATTATACTAGGGTTTACTAGACTGTTGCTACTTCAGTTGCATAAGACTGAACAGTTCATGCAAACATTTAAACAGGGTTTAGACCAATGTTACTGGTCACTAAGTGTGGATCTGAGCACACCTCTTGACCTTTGTGTCCAGTTATTACAGATTTGCAGGTGGGATGGGGAAAAAAATCAGTTTCTACAATAATGGCTTCTACAGATTACTACTTTTCTGTTTCTAATAATTCAGCTGAAGAAATTCAGGAGCCTTCCAGCAGAGTGAGCCTTTGCCCTTCAAATGCAAGCTGTGTGCCTGCAGGAGTGAACGGGAGAACCTTCGATCCCTTGCGGAAACGTTCTAAAAGTGACCCTGTGCTCCTGCACTGCCAGCTGCCTCAAGGTGACTCCCTTTTCTCTGTCAGTGATTGCGTAATCGTTCTTTAAAATAAAGTTTTTCTGAAGTTTGGTACACTGAACCTAGTACCTGCAGAAATCAGCTATTGTTTCCCAGCAGAGCACCAACATAATGGTAATTGGTGCTTTGCCAAACCTTCTCCACCTAACTCCTTAGTCTTGCTGCTCTTCAGGTTTTCATACCTAGGAACAGGGTCTGTAGAAGGGTCTGGGTATGAGGGTGGGGTGGTGGAAAATGAGAAGAGAGAGCACACAGGATTCCTCAGTGCACTGACATCTAAAGTCTTGTAAATGCAGTTGTCACTGTGAGCAATTTAAAGCAAAATTGGATTGGGGGTTTGGTATTAGCCTATAAATTCACTCTCCTTTTCTCAATCCTCATCAAAAAAAAAGCCCCAAAACTCAACACAACTCATGGTGGAGAGCTGATGAAACTGCTTTTGTGTCAGTGATCCAATTCTGTTGCTGTGGGAAAACTGCTAATGTGACTACACAGTCCATGATACTGCTGACAATCTTGAAAAATGCACCAGTCAGGGGTCTTGCAGTTTTTACTAGAGGGTATTGGAATCCCCATAGTAGCTGCTGACACTAAAAATACAAGTGCCAATGGGGTATGTTAGTAACAGCCATTTATTTTGATTGTTGGGAGCATGCCTATCTGGATTACAGTTGCTGTTTTTGTGGAATGTTTTCATGGCTCACAGTATCATGTGCTTTGTCTTGTCCTGCTATCAACTTCCACCACAGCAGCCCAGAGAATCTGCTGCTGAAGCAATAGTTACATGACACAGAGCTTAACCATAGCTGTGAAAGCAGAGTGTTTCTGCTGTACAGAGACTCCAGGTCAGAAGCATTTGGAAGCTTTAGCTCGGTGTTACTCAGGTTAGGTCTGTTCAGCAGAGTTAGTAGGAGTGTTAGTTAGATATGAGTTAGTCACGAGTACTAGAGAAAAGGAACTCACTGCAGCAATGGAATTCACTTCAGGTTGGTGCTCTCTGGGAAGTTTTGCACCTCCTCCTGACATTGTTTGGTCTGAAGCCAACAATCTGTAATTGTGGTTTTGAGGGGTTTTTTTCTTCCTTTTAATGGGGTCAAAATATGATAACTTGTTTACACCAAAGGCAGTGAATTTTTATTTTCACCAAAGGCATTGAAATTGATTCTGTATGGCCCTTGCAAGGTAATTGTGAACCTTTTGGTGTGGGTTTGTTTGGTTTTTTGGTTTTTTCCATTTAATTTCTACTTTGTAGTATTACTAGTTTCCAGCTTGACATGTAGTTATTTTCAGGTACAACTTGTCCTCCTGACTGCTAATAACAAAAAGTTATCAAGAGTTTAGGAGACATCATAAAAGCCTTCTATCTTTATATTTACATTAACATTCAACAGGCATTTCAGGTCTCCTCAGAGCAGAAACAAGAGAAAGGACTAATCTACACAAAATGACAAAGAGCTTTCCAAAGGGGAAGAGTCCCTCCAGGCCCTTTGACATGTAATATGCACTCAATCATAACTATGTATGACTATTTTACAGGCATTTTATGTAAATCCAATAGAGTGAGCCTTCCACACCACCCTGACCATGCCAGACTGTTAGGTTTTACAAGGTTAAACTATGCATTCTATCCTCATTGAATCAGGAGGGGAATATGTGGGAATACTGTGAACTGTGTGGATTGTTTGCTTTGTTTCTTTGTCTTCAGGGACAGTGCTCAGCTGTGAAGCTGCAACACTCAATGGCACAAATCCACTGAACGCTGTCACCTTGCGGAAGAGTTCAAGAGCAAGAGCTTTGAGGGGAAGACCCCAATCTCTGATAGACTATGAGTCATATATGGACACTAAACAGCGTGTGGCATGGATCCTTGAGCAGTCCTCCTGCAGCATGAGCCCAGACATACATGACTTGGTGGAAAACATCAAATCTGTTTTAAGATCAGATGAGAAACATATGGCAGAAGCTGTCACCAGTGCCACTTTCCTTGAGCAGGTAGTTTTATTACTTGTATTTATCAGGTGATGTGGAAAACCACTGTCCCTGCTTTGGATTTGCCAGTCTGTGTGTCAGAGTTTTTGGACCAAATTGCCTTCCTTCAGCATTTTAGTTTCATGTAGGGAATGTGTGGGAGGCTGTGACATTTCTTGCTCTATCAGCCACAAGCCAGAGCATGTGTGTATTTAAAAACTGAGTCAGTCTTCTGTTGAGGAATCATGAACTGCAGATAACATTGACAGCATTTTATACTGAGTGGCAGGTGAGAGGGAGAAGATGTTATAAATACGGATTTGCTACTGCAAACCAGAAGGAATGGAGGCTGACAAGGAAATTTTTATGTAAACCCACTAGAAGCAACTTTTTTGTGGTTGGCTCCCAGGATAAAAATAAGACCTACTACTAAAGAATGAAAAGCAGAAAATAGAAAATTTGTGCTTACATTAATGGAATGAATATCCAGAAATTTCGGATACTGCAGACTTCATCAAACAAATGTTTTTGTAACTTACATACCATTTGGGTAGATGAATTGATTCATGGATAGCACCAGTGATTTGCTTTGACAACTGCTGTTGGTTTGGGTTCTCACGCAAAACACATCAGTGTCCTTTAGGCTCTGCAAATAAAGTGGGATTTCCCACTGCAGCCTTCAGGCAGCAAAAGCCTTGACAAATTTGACAGAAACAGGTGGGAAGAAGGCTCCTTATGAGAATTTATCACACAGGCTTGAAGGTTAGTTTTTACAGTTCAGTGCTTTCTGCAAGGAAGCAACGTTCAGTTTCCTTCTAAACAATACCACACATGCCATAGGTTGGAGTAAGAGAATTCCTGTGCACCTTTGAGGGGGATACCAAACGAACCTAACAAAGACCCCACAAAAATCAACAAAATAAAAAATTACCCCACTCCTTTTCCCAACTGGGACTGCCTTTCCCATGCTTCCTTCGCAAATCCTAGGGGTTTTATAGCTTTTTAAATTATTCTTTAAACATAACAGACAACACTACAACTAGCTTCTTTCCAGTTGGGTAAAAAACTATTTTAATGAAACAAGAGCTTGAAAACAAAACTGATTTAAACTTCTCTTTTCTTTGTAAAGGTGATGACACCTGCCCAACAAGCCATGTCTTTGAGAGCCCGTGTGTTGCCTGTCAGACTGCATCCTGCATTGCTGTACCTGGAGAGCTGTGGTGACCTGAGTACTTTCACCACAGAGGGAGAACAGCAAGCAGAGAGGAGAATCCAAAGAGAACGGCCTCACAGTCTTATTGGTGTTGTCAGGGAAACTGTACTTTGAGCTGGCTTTTTGGTTATTCCTCAGCAGAGCACTTCTGTCAGACATATACACACTGCAGAGGAAAATCATCTCTGGCAAGTGGGTGGATGGGTTTGTCAATAATCACCTTTTTTAATACTTCTATGCACAGACTCCAAAGGGGAAGATCATTCTACCACGAGTATTAAGCAGATTGAAAGCTGCAGCTCATCTGTTTGTGATACATTAGTGCCCTGCATCTCTGTGAAGTTTGGTGATGTATAGGTGTGGGGTGTGATGGATGATACATCATCCTTGTGGAAGGAACTGTCAAAAGCAGTATTGAAGAACTTGGCAAATTTTTGGTACTTCGGTTTAAATTAAAATCTCCCATCATAAAATGGAGACCTTCAGATACAAAGTAAGTTAGTAAAAAAATGGTGTACAGCATTCTAAAATTATTCTTTATAAAAGAAGGTTGTTGATATGCAAACTGTACCAAAAATAAAAGCTGTCTTGAAGGAGTGCGCTTTTGCCTCAGTGAACTTCTCACTTAATGGCAGAACATTATTTTTGACTTAATGATGGAACAACATCCAAACCCAAAGCACAAGTGTTCTGCAACAGGTGGTGCTGGCTTGTTACTGTCCCAGGAAGAAAGGCATTCTGTAAAGTCTCATTGAAAATGCTGTTTATTACAGCAGGTGCTATGAACAAAGAAGCTAGTATAGCTAGCTTTATATTCCTTCAGGTGCTGGAACCCCAGATTGTGCAGCATCAACCAGGGCACAAGCTACACAGATCTATCCATTTCACACCACTTAAGTCATTTGAAGTAATTTTTTTTTTTTCTTAGAGAACTCTATTCATCACTTCTACTGTCAAACAAAAGGACTGTTCACATGGGACCTTACTGCTGCACGTCTAGACAAAGGCAGGGACACACGTACTGCTGGGTGGTGTTTACCATTTTGAGTACCACTGGGGCTGCCTGCAAGCTCCCTTCTTATAATCAACCATCTAAATTTATTCTGTGGCCAAGGGACATCCCTGGAGGTCCATCTGTAGGACCAGCGAAAGCACAGCACAGGCCTGGCCCTACTCAGGTAAGAGGCACATGGAGCACAAACTTTTCATGTACCATGATTTTAGGTCAGGATTGTTCTATATGCTTCTGCACTGAACATTTATTTAAATTACAGTCCCAGCCTTGACACTGACACTGTCAGTCCACACAGGTCACCAGCATCACCTCTTCAGCCTGCAAGGCACTACTGGGTGCTGGAACTGGGAGGGAGGGGTCTCCTCGTCCTCTGTGTGGATCCAAACCATTAAAACACTGAAGGAGAGTGAAAGAAACATGTCCCTGTGAATACAGCAAATCTGCAAAGTTTTTGTCTGTACTGCTAAAATAAGGGCTTATGTTTATCCAACAAAATCCAGAAAAGTTTCTAACACAGAAATTGGTACGTGTAGCTCATGGTAAGAATAAATAGGAGGATGGAGAGTGGTAGACAGAGAAATGCAGAAAGCAAACTCAGCTTGTCTACTGCACCCTTTACGAGGGACTTCACAATTTCCTCCATTGGTCATTTAAGCAAATAAGGTGAAATACTTGATCCTCTCATGTTGATGGTATTTGTATTTCATGTTATGAACAATCACTAAGTGGCTGAATGCCCATGTTTAGTTTTCTTCTGGATCAGCTGTGGTGTATATTTTCATTTCTGTGGCTTCTACGTACTCATGACAACCTATGAGGCTCAGAAAATCCCATAAAGCCTCACCAGAAGAAACACTGCCTTGATGACTTTTTTGGGTTGACTTTCAAATATAATCATGTTTTTCATAATCTCTCATTATACAAGTATTTTTAACCTTAGCACAGGCAGTTCCAGGATTAATTCTAAGGACAGACATATTACAATTCTACTTCTTATTTATTCAAATGGTGTTAGGTCTTTAATAATAAACCGTGCTGATGACATTTGAAGGAAAACAGTGATTTCAGAAATTACTCTTAAGTGTGAAGAATTTTTATCAAAGCCTCATTTATGAAAAAATCCCATCTAAAGTTATTCAGTCAACTAGATAGTATTTCTGTCACAATCACAGTGGCATTTCATACAGTAAAAACTGGGATGCCACCTTAGATTAGGAATCAACTTTGTTTAGGAGCACTAGTATCATGTATTGCCTGAAGAGTCCTGTTTTAAAAATAAAGGTAACAGCATTGCTTCACGCCTGCAGAAGCACAGACAGAATTACTCCAGACTAAGTGGCAAAGAAGAAGTTCAGACACGTTCCAATTATGCATGCATTCAGCATTGGCAACTCAGCCTCTAGGTCAGTATGAGCAAATTCTCAGCCTTGTCTGAGGTATTTTTGTTTTGTAGTTTATTGTTGCAAATCTTACAGACATTAGCGCTCTGTTAAATAAAAGAATGTAGCACAGTAAATACATCACAACAAAGTAACTGGCCAGAAACCCCCTACCCTGTCCCATCCAAAGCAAAAAGCCTCCTCTTCTCCCCTCTGTTTCTCCCCAAATCAAACCAGCACAGCTTCATTAGAGAGGTCAGAGACCTGTGGCAGAAAACATCATAGTAATTACATTCAGTAGATGTGCAATATCAACATTCCAGGCTCACATATATTTATATATATTTATATTTATATATAGAGATCATTAAATGTTTACAAAGAACAATATTGTTACAAATACAATACTATGCTTTTCCCAACGCTTTACAATAATTTCTATTCATCCTCTTTACAGAACAATAGTACAACTTCATAGTCTAGGTACTGCACTAAATATATACAAGAGATCTCAACCATGTTGCTGTCTTGAGAAATGCATTTCTTTTAGAAAAGAAGGAAAGCTAGCAATCTTGGAAACCCAAACTGAGACTCAAACAAGATTCAAAACAAATGTGAAACTTCTCAAAAATAAAAAAAAAAAGGGGGACATTTCATCCTTAATGTAAACACTGAAGAGTTAATTAGACTATATGAAGTAGCAAGGATGAAAGAAAAAGAATTCAGGTCTGTCACTGAAAAAGGAATGTAAACCGTTGAAGGAATGTTCCTTTGCATCTGTTAAAAATCCCCATATCTTATCTATCAAACTGCTGCAACAGTCTAGAGAACAGCCAGCTTTCCCTTTTGAGTTCCATTTTCTTGGAACTCTGTTTACAAAGTAAAATGGGATTGTTTACAAGACTGTTCTCAGAAATGTGCACACACTATGGACCTCTCAGTTTAGAAATCTTATGCATGTACTGTAACTGAAAAAATGAGATTTTTTTGCTAAGCTCTGGTCCTGCAAGCATTCATTTGCTTAACGTTAAGCACCTATTTTAGGATGAACAGTAGCTTCACAAACTCTTGGCTGCAAGATTTCCAAAGAAACAGTTGTTTCTTCTCTAAATACATTTGTATGTTCAGATCTTCATCATTTCCCAGTGAAGTGAGCTAAAGACTTCACCACATGGGCTAGACAGAAACCAATGAATGGAGAGCACACACAAAGCAGGAACCAGGAGCATACCTGTGTCTTCAAGAGTTCACTAAGTTTCCTCAGGCAATGTATGGAAAGGCTGCACTGTATATAATCTTCTAAATTGTACATGGTTATATACCATATTTACATTTATTACTATATATATGGAAAATTCTAGAAAAAAGGTTCAAATTACCATAAACCAGATGTCTACAGTTTAACAATATACTCACAAGCCATTAATTATCTTGTTGCATCACTGAGGCAGCAGAGTTAAGTACTAACCTGGAATACTAACACCATTCCCTTGTGCAATCTGCTATTCCAAAGCCTTGGATTAAATTATATAACAACAAGAAATGCAGTAAAATCAAGTCATTGTACATTAATCTCAACACTAAAACGTATCCCCTTACTACAACAGTTTATGCACCACTTCATGATATCCCTTAAATACTTGCTTCCCACAGAAACATGGTTTATCCTCTAACTCTGATCAGGTCGTGATTATCCATGATTTTAGAAAGGCAAAAAAATGGACCCCTGACAAGAGTGCTCAGTGGTTCTCAGCAGTGTTTGCAGCAAGTGCACATGCACACACCCACTTCCACAAATCCCCATAGCAATGTCTAGGATCACCACTGGACTGCAAGCAAGGCTTACTTTGCACAGCTCACGTCACAACAAGTGAGAAACACGTGACTATGAACAACACCGCATTTGCAAAGCAGAAGTGGCGTGTGGCTGTGTGTTGTCTGCTCTTGTTTTCATCTCACCGCGCCTTTCCATCACGGCAAAACACAGCACAAACTGTTTCTTTTAAAAAAAAAATCAACATACTAACCTGGACTAAAGGCATGGTTCAACTTCAGTATAAACACCAGTATACAGTCCTGAAAAAAAGTAACTACAGAGAATGTAGAATTCTCTCACTATGAAGAAAAGACACTGCTTCTTTTTTATTTTGAACCCTCTTAAAAAAAACCAAAGAACCCAACCCAGCCCCCTTTTCCCCTTTTGTCTTTAGCATGCAACTTAGAGGCTAATCAAATACAAGATTTCATACATCCCTACAGTTAATCATCTTCATACAAGTGCATATAGTACACACATATCTCTTGTAAGTGCCATACATATGGGAAAAAAATCACAAGCTAAATTATATAACAAAATAAATAAGTTTATTCCTGCCTCATCCTTTCAACTGTTACCTATATCATGAACTAAACAGGAAGTCAATAAAATTAGACAGGTCTTTGGACAAAAATATATGTTAAAACTGGCTCAGAGAACAAAATTACTTAGAATAGTCTGCAGATCTCTTATATTCAAACTTCATAAATAGGAAGCACGATTTTAAAAATGTCTATATACACTGGCACACATGGCTATGTGCACCAAAATCAGAATTAAGAGCCTAGAAAAAGTGTAGCTATTCAGCAGATCCCCTCATTATTTTTCTTGTGGATATTTAAAGATCCTCCTCCTGACTTCTTTAACTTCTAAAATCAGGAAGGGACTATAAAAGACAAAGCAGAAGAAAACTAGGAGATAGAAACCTGGGGGCAGAGAGAGGGAGGCAGCTGTAAAAAATGCCTCCCAAATTTCTTAGTGTAAGTAATGCAAGCATAACATGTTTCAGGAACTTATGGAGTATCTTTTGGAGTCCTATGGTCATGAAGAACTGATGACTGACGGGAATTAAGAGGTGTGTATTTGGACAATTCATTTTACAACAGCAGCATTTACTGAGTCTTCATAAGCAGGCAATTTTTCCTGAGGGCAAAACAATCCTTTTGGTATTCTACTTTCCCCACAGACACAAACCTTTAGTACTGAGCTTGGTGCCTGTGGGAAACTAGAGCAAGAAAAGCAAGTCACAGGCAGGATATCCAAGAGAATACTTTGTACCCTATATTTCTATCTGTTTGGTGAAGTCATCTTTCATTCAGCAACATTTAATTTACTCAGTTTGTAAAATTATAGCCATAGAAATAAAACTGATTATGTAGCATGTAAACTATGCTGCTGTTATTTTCCTGTTTTGCATGAGGAGCTGTATGAAGTTTCACTTGTAAAAAGATGCAGCCAAAATAGTTCCATAGACATTTTGCCCCTTACCAAAATGCAGGAAAATGGTGGGAAGAAGAGGAAAAAGGGATGAAGGAGAGAGCAACAGTGTATTTGTGTCTGTGAAGGGGGGAGAGAGAGAGAAATGTCTTTGCAGACACAGAAATGCAGCACTATAGAGACAAGCACTAATAAGGAAAAATATCTTCCATGCACACTGTGGCAGTGAGGTGTTGGCTTCAGATGTAAACTGGTTGCTCTTGTGCAGTCAACAGTCTGTACATGGCAGCTGGCATGGTCTTCATATGGATCTAGAGGAAATAAGCCAAATTAATAAATGTTCCTAAACACGCATACCTCATGTGAAGGACCCAGGTAAGGTCATACAAGGCAGAAAAAAAGGTAAAACTTGAGAGTTTTCATACTCTTAATTAATTATTGCAGGTGATTATTTTATGAAACAATATGTTAAGCATTGATGAACCATCTAAAATTGTGGACACTTCATATTTTCAAGGTACAGTTCTTCTAAAGCATAGAACTATGGGGCAAATAATGAAAGAAATGGTGTGCAGGCTTGCTCTCATTTCAGCTTTTTGGATTTGATTAGCAACAGGACAATAGAGGTAGAACCACAGAACTATGGAAGTTTGAATTGGAAGGGACCTTTCAAGATTATTTAGTCCAAACTGCCCTGTTGCAGGTACCAACATTTTTCACTGGAACAGGTTGCTTAGAGCCCCATCCAACCTCGCCTTGAACACTTCTAGGGATGAGGCATCCTCAGCTTGTCTGGGCAATCTGTTCCAGTGGCTCACCGACCTTACAGTGAAGGGTATCTTCCTACGCCCAATCTAAATCTACCCTCTTTCAGTTTAAAACCACTGTCAGTTGTTCTGCACTGGAGACCCTGGTAAAAGTCTCACTCCATTTTTCTTAGAAGATCCCTTTATACATTGAAAGGCTGCTGTCAGGTCTCCCTGGAGCCCTCTCTTCTTCAGGCCGAATAACTGAACCTCCCTCAGCCTTTTCTCACAGGAGAGGTGCTCCAGCCCTCTGACCCTTTTCATGGCCTTTATCTGTATCTGCTCAAGCAGGTTCATACCTTGTTTATGTTGAAGGCCCCAGAATTGCACACAGTATTCCAGGCAGGGACACACAAGAGCATGATACAGAGAGAAGATCACCTCCCCATTGGCCACACACAGGGTTTTTGATACAGCCCAGGATACACTTGGCTTTGTGGGCTGCAAGTGCTCATTCCTGGCTCATGCCCAACTTTCCTTCCACCAAGTTCCTCTCTTCAGGGCTGTTTTCAACCCCTTCAGCCTCAGTCTCTATTGATGTTGGAGATTGCCCAAATGCAGATGCAGGACCTTGCACTTGGGCCTTGTTGAACTTCACAAGGGTTACATAGATGACTTTTCTAGCCTGTTCAGGTCCCTCTAATGGCATCCCTTTCCTTAAGCACCACTGATCTTGATGTCACCTTCAAACATGCTGAGAGTACAACTCAATCCCACTGTCTATGTCACTGATGAAGACATGACAGAGAGAGTGCTGGTCGCAGTACAGTCCCTTGAAGGACACTGCTCATTACTGGTTTCCACTGGTTGTTACTGGTAACAGCAATGAACTGTGCTATACTCCGTAGACACATTGCTGGTTCTTACCTCACCAACAGCATTTGAAAGGATGTGAACAATTTTTTCATGGGGTGTTGCTACAACGCTCTGCCCATTGATTTCAATGATCCGATGGCCAACACGCACACCTCCTCGTTCTGCTATACCTCCTCTCATAAGGCTACAGATCTGGAAGGGAAAAGGACAAATTTATCATTGGCTGGGTAAGGAACAGAGACTCTTGATTACCCATTTTTTGCCTGCAAGCTATGAATCAACATTTAAGCACAGACTTGCAACAACAAATTCTAAGATGCAATCAACTACTGACTCAAAAGCAAAAATTTGTTAATGATAAGTAGCTAATGGATATTCTCTTCCAAGAGCAGAACAAACTGTCAGAAAAGGCTGTTTGTGTTGTACATTACATGTCTTCTGGTTTGGAAATTTATGAGTGTATGAAGGACCTCAATTTAACTATGTTCATTAGGCAGATGCCTTACAGCAAAAAGGATCAAAACCAGGATTTTTCTTTTGAGATCATGCAATGGCTTGGTTAAAGACATCTACGGTGCATGCTGAAAGCAGACTCCTCCATATATTTTTGTTTTTTTAAGCTGAAACAACTTTTTTATTCTTCTGGCTGACTGTAAATTGTGTAGTAAGTAGGGTCAAAGACAAAAATAACTCTTATTAACACAATTTTCATATCTCAGACTTAACAAATGCAAAATCCTGTTTGCTGTAAGGGAGAAAATAGCAGCTTCCTTCCTCTGACACTGAAACTTACCCACAAATGGAGAGGAAGTTTCATGTATGGTAAAGCTTGATCAGAAACTGTGGAAGCTACTTACAATCCCATTCTGCACACTGAAGCCCAGCTGGTATCTGAGGTCCGGTCTTCTGATCAAGACTGTGGTCACTGGAGGACATCTAACTATGTTCAGTTTCACCCGGGCCTGGTTTTTCAAACCCTGAAAAAAATTGAGAGTCAAACATGTAACATGAGCAGACAAAAAAAAAAAAAAAAAAGAAAGAAAGAAAGAAAAAAAAAAAGAAAAAAAAAAGTGTCAGAACACTGACATGGGAGCAGCCTTGAATAAATAGATCATTGTATACATTGTACCAGAATCTGATGATCACTGAATGCCAGACACAAGCATCAGAATATTCAGTGAGATGAGTGATAAAACATCCAATTTTTCTTGCCAAAAATCCAGCACAAATTGTTTTAGAAAAACTAGATTCCTGCTGGCAGTTTCTTCATTTGATAACAGAAATCATGCATAGAAGGAATATTAAACAGGTCTACACAGCTCACCAAAAAAGTCAATGACTTTTAAATAAGTAGCTAAGTTAGCTACAAAACAATTGCTTCCCTAACGAAATATACTAAATTTTGTCAAGCAAATAGCAGGTCCTTCTTTTATCATGTTTGTATCAGCAGCGCTCATAATTTCCATTATTCACAGAATCATGGAACAGGTAAGGTTGCAAAGGATCACTCTGGGTCATCTGGTACAACCTCCCCGCTCAACCTGGGTCATCCCAGAGCACACGGCACAGGATTGTATCCAGATGGTTCCTGAGTATCTCCAGTGAGGGAGACTCCACAGCCTTCCTGGGCAACCTGTTCCAGTGCACGGTCACCTACACAAGTTATTCCTTTATGTTCTCATGGAATTTCCTGTGCATCAGTCTCTGCCCATTGCCTCTTGTGCTATTGCTCAGCACAACTGAGAAGAGCCTGGCTCCACCTCCTTGACATCCTCCCTTCAGGTACTTACAGACGTTGATAAGGCCCCTCTCAGTTCTCCCTTCTCGAGGCTGAGCAGGCCCATCCTCCTCAGCCTTTCCTCCTAAGAGAGATGCTCCAGTCCCTTAATCATCTTTTACTCCTCCCCTGGACCCATTCCAGGAGCTCCATGCCCCTGTTGTACTGAGGAGCCCAGAGCTGGACACAGCACTCCAGATGTGCCAGACCAGGGCTCAGTAGAGAGGCAGGATCACCTCCCTCCAGCTGCTGGCAGAACTCTTCCTAATGCAGGAACAGCACTGGCCCTCTTGGCCACAAGGGCACTTTGCTGGCTCATGGACAGCTTGTTGTCCACCAGGATCTCCAGGTCCTTCTCCACAGAGCAGCTCTCCAGCAGGTCAGCCCCCAGCCTGTGCTGGTGCATGGAGTGGCTCCTCCCCAGGTGCAGGACCCTGCATTTGCCCCTGCTGAATGTCAGAAAGTTCCTCTCTGCCCATTTCTCCTGCCTGTTAAGGATCCCTCTAAAGGGCTGCACAGCACATGGGGCGTCAGCCACTTCTCCCAGCTTGGAGTCATCCGTGAACTTGTTTAGGAGGCATTTGCCCCTTCATTGAAGACATTGATTAACTTAAAAAGTACTGCACCAGTACTGAACCCTGAGGGACACTGCTACCTAGATGCCTCCAACCTGACCCTGTGCCACTGTTTATGACCCTCTGGGACCTGCCATTCATCCAATTCTCTATACACCTCACTGCCTACTAACCCAGTCCGCACTCCCTGAGTTTGCCTATGAGGACGTCGAGAGATAAAGTGTGAAAAACCTTGCAGAAGTCAAACATCCACTGCTCTCCCCTCACCCATCCAGGTAGCTGTTCTTCCATAGAAGACAATTAGTTTAATCAGGCATGATTTACCTTCAGTGAACCCATTCTGATTACTGCTGATCACCTTATTGTCATCCACATGGATAGAGGATGGCCTCCAGAATGAGGTGTCACATCACTTTCCCAGGGATTAAGGTGAGGCTGACTGGACAGTAGTCCTCTGGTTCTCTTTCTTGCCCTTTTTGAAGACCAGGGTGACATTTGCTTTTCTCCAGTCCTCAGGCAAGTCTCCAGATTGCCATGAACTTTCCAAAGATGATGGCCAGGACCCTTACTGTGATGTCTGCCAGCTCTCTCAGCATGCATGGATGCACTGTATCAGGGCCCATGTATGTGAGGATCTTGAGTTCGTATAGGTGTTCTCCAGCACAATCCTCTTTGACCAAGGGCAAACATTCCTTCCAACATTCCTTTACCCTGAATTCCCGGGTCAGAGATTCCTGAGGGCTGGTTTTGGCAGTGAACACCAATCCAAAGGCCGTGTTCAGTAATTCTGCCTTGTCTGTGTCCTCTGTCACCAGGGTGCCCCCTCCATTTAGTAAGAGGTCCACATTATCCTTTGTTTTCCTTCTGTTGTTGATGTAGTTGAAGAAGCTCGTCTTGTTTTCCTTGGCATCCTTGGTCAGATTTAATTCCAAATGGGCCTTGGCCTTCCTAGTCTGATCTCTCCTTAGTTTGACAACCTCTCTATATTAATTTCAAGAGGTCTGACACTGCTTTCATTCCCTGTGTATTTCCTGCTTATGCTTGAGTAATGACAGGATTCTTCATTCACCCATAGAGGCCTCTCGACCCCTTGTCTGACTTCTGATGTTCATTGGGATGCATGTTCTTGAGCTTGGAGGAAGTGATCCTTGAATATCAACCTTCCCTGCAGGACCTCTTCCCCTGGGATTCTGTCAACATCCCTAAAGAGGCTAACACAAGCTCTCCTGAAGCCCATGGTTACAATCTTACTTGCTCACAGGCTGGCCCCAATCTTCACATCTCCAACATGCCCTTTCCTGTTTGTTGGATGAGGTCAAGCAGCACACCCATTTCTTGTGGAATCCTCTACCATGTGTGCCAGGAAGTTGCCACCAATGCTTTCCAGGAACCTCCTGGATTCTCACCTTGGAGAAGCTACATTGCTCTGCTGTGTAGCTTCTCCAGAAGATGTCAGGGTAGTTAAAGTCCCCCACAAGAACCAGGGCCTGTGACTTTGAGGCTCCTTTGAGCTCTCTGTTGAAGGCCTCATCCACCTCTTGATCAGGCATCCTGTAGCACACACCCAGAAGTGTCACCCTTAGCAGTCTGCCCTTTTATCCTAACCTATGAACTATCTACTCACTCATCATCTACCCCAAGACAGAGCTTGATACGTTCCAAGTACTGTTCCTCCCTTCCAACTGAGTAATACCACGTTCATCATAAACTCCTTGCTACCAGAAGAAAATTGAATGAGAGAAATTTATTTTTACTGTCAGAGTGGTAAAACACATATTACCCAGAGAGGCTGTGGAGTATCCACTCTTGGAGTTATTTATATCCCAGTGGGCACAGTCTTAAGAAGCCTGCTCTACTTTGAATGAAAATGTTGGTATAGACCAGCTAAAGGAGTAACTGCCAGACTCAGAGATCGTGTTCATACGGCTCAGTCAAAACAAAAATGAAATAAACCACAAATAAATGCAATCTGACGCCTTCTACAACTTCAAGTACTCACAACTCTTGGAGATTATTAAGAGAAGTTTTTAATTCACACAAAATATTAGCCATAAATCCATACATAAATAAAATCCACATAAAGAACAAAATGCTTTCTAAAAAATACAGCAACTTTCAGCTCACATAAACATCTGCCAATTCCAGTATCTGCTTCTGTATTCCTTTCATATGTACATCTGAAACCTATGTCCCACTGCAATCAAGGTGTCAGACACTGAATTCAAATGATTAATTCTGGAAAGTAGTTCCTACTGTAGCTAAGGTAATACACTGAAGTCTCTACATACAGTTTACTGCTGCTGATTCTTTTGAGCTGAGCTCCAAATTCAGCAGTTGAGTAAACTGGCATGCTGGCAGGACGAACTACCTTGAAGTCTGTTTTCTTGTTAGTGCCTTACACTGGATGTAATCAACATTGGGTGCAAGCAGCTGCCCTCACTCCTGCACAGTGCTGAGCTCAGCTTGGCTCATTCTTGAAAGCGGCAGCAAGACAATGAATGTGTGTCTGAACACAAAACGTCAAAGGTCACGGCTGTGGGAACTGCCTGTACTCCACACTCAGGAGAACGAAGGTCTGAACTCTACCTTTTCCATGACTATGGTCTCCTCTACTCTGGTGAGGAATTAGATGTGCACCTCACATGCTCAAGGGACATTCGCTTTCTATAGGCAGGTCTTGACAACAACACACTCTGTAGAGGACAAGGACTTCTCAACCTGAACTATGCTGTGGGCATGGTGTTTACGGAAAAGTCTAAGGGGTTTTTGCCTCAGTGTTCTAATCCTGAAAGATAGGAGTCATGCAGAGTACTGGGGATGCCCATTTCTATGAGGAATATAAGTGTCTAATTTCAGTTATCTGAATTCACTCAAGGTACATGCCCAGAATAGATTTGATATCATCATGCTTTTACCTCCCTGATGAATGTGCAAGTTACTTACATGTATTCCTTTGCAGAAAAAAAGTAATGTGGTCCCTAACAAAAATTCTTCTAATTTTACAGAAAGTGCACATATTTCAGAAGTGGCTAATCTTCACTAGTATACAGATTGGTAACATAAAGTGATCAGAAAGAAATAAATTGCGTATTTTGACCACCTTTCTTTCTTACTCTCTTTATCTAGTTCCTGAGTGTACTTCTGATAGTAGCCAGCATCAGATGCTTCTGAAAAAGAAGTAGCATAATCCTATTAGAGAATAGCCACAACATATGGAAAGCTTCTTCAAAGCTCCGTCAGTTTGCAATTGGTTTATGGTAAATTAGGAGCCGAGATTATATCCATAATACTGAATTATCTTGTTTGAAGTGCTTGTGACGTATGTTTATCCACATATTATCATCTTTTCATAGAAGTCCTTCCAGCATGCTAAGGAAATCTGAAATCTGGAATATTTCTACGATATGTAATGATCTGCAATTAGATCATTCATATACATACTTGTTTCCAGAAGTGCTATATGCATAACTCCAGATACGTGGTTATGAAGATCTGCAAACATACAGATTAAGTTCTCTTTAGAAAGACAAAAAAAAGGCTGGCAGTTTCTGTGGAGACTGGTATCAGTAAAAGAGAGAAAGGCCTGCAGAAGGTGGAAACAGCAAAGCTGGTCGGTTCTGTATTGAGAAAGTGCTGATGAGCACAAAAAACCCTCCATCCGAATAAGGGAAGTATAACTTATCACAGTTTTAGAAATAAAAATGATGCGGGATAGGAAACAATCAAAAAGAGCCTAAATTTGCAGGGAGTTTTGTTTAGATGAAGCTGGCACAAAGATATTTAATATGACTTTTTTTTTTCCTTTCTTTACAGATGTAAGACTGTTTTTACCATATTTTCAGTATGTCACACAGGCTATCATTTCTACTCACTGAATCTAAAATGACTGGTTCAGTGACTTATGCATCTATTACTTATCAAAACTCAATATTAACATTTTGGGAAGCCTGAATGAGAAGTCTTTAGAACAAGCATCTTAGTTCAAGTATTAAGAGATAATCCATAAAGAAAAAAAAATTACTTTGTATTTTTTTTTTTTACTTGGCAAATTTACCTTTTAAATGGAAAATTTATTTTGCAATTACAAAAAATACAAAGTGAAAGAAAAAAAGTTACACAATACAATTTGTTACCAAAAAGTTGCCTAAAAAATAAGTCTAACAGGGAATGTCTGTATAATGTACCTCCAGTATTACACTATGTGTCCGCATGTGATGATCTGCACAGCTAGGCAGGACCATTTCAATAAATAACTAATTTCAATAAATAAATAATAAATAACTAACGAGGTTTGTCTCAAACACTCTCTAGTGATGTATCTTTCCTGTTCTTTCAACTCTGATGTTCAAATACTTACTCCTTTATATGCTACAGCTGCCCCAGGCACTGCTCATTCCAGATGACCTGCAAGCTTTTCACTATCACATACGTTGCTGACAACTAGAAGAAAGCTCTTCCAATTAAAATATCCCACTTACACAAGTGAAGAGAAGCACCAAATAAGAGAAGCACTTTCAAATAACTTGGGCACAGATACCACAGACAGTATGTCTTTAAGCCAAAGTTTTAAAGTTTTAAAAATTTGTATAAACAAACAAAAAAAGCATTTGCTCTATTTCATCCAAATATTAAGAGGTGTTTGTCAGCTAGTAAGGCTTATGACAATACTAGGCACCTGTGTTTTCATTTGTGATAAAAAATTTAAAATGTGTATCTGGTAGTATCTTCCTTCTGCACAAAATATTCCCTTGCAAAGTTGTGCACAGAGCCCTGGTACACACCAAACAGCCCAGCACTCTGGAATGGCACCAGATGTCAATCTGGACTTCATCAAGACTTTTGATGCGGTCTCTCAAGATAACCTCATAACACTCAAGCTCAGGAAGCGGGTAGTGAGGTGGATTGAGAACTGGCTGAATGGCAGAGCACAGAGGGTTTGGACCAATGGTACAGGTCTTTCTGGATGCCTGTATCTAGCAGTGTCCCCAAAGGTCTATACCAGGCCCAATCATATTTAACTTATCATCATGGAGCACCTCCTGAGGAAGTTCACTGATGACACAAAAGCCGGGAGGAACGGCCGACACCCAAGTGCTGTGCAACCCTTCAGAAGGGCCTTGACAAGCAGGAGGGGTGGGCAGAAAAGAACCTTCTGAAATTCAACAAGGGCAGATGCAGGATCCTGTACCTGGGGAGGAATAACCCCAAGCCCCAGCACAAGCTGTTCATGAGCCAGCAGTGCTCCTGTAGCCACCAAGGCTCATGTCATCCTGGCGTGCATTAGGAAGAGTTCTGCCAGCAGCTGGAGAGAGGTGATCCTGCCTCTCTACTGAGCTCTGGTGTGACACATCTGGAGTGCTGTGTCCAGCTCTGGGCTCCTCAGTACAGCAGGGAGCTCCTGAAGGAGGCAGGTTCTCTCGAGGGCTATCGTTAGGGGATTGGAGCACTTCAGTTAGGAGGTAAAGGTTTGACAGCTGGACTCAGTGACCTTAGAGGTCTTTTCCAACCTAAAAAATGCCACAGTTCTGTGAATAGCTGACGGAGATGGCCCTGTTCAGCATTGAGAAGAGACAGCTGAAAGGGGACCTCATCAATGTGTATAAGTATCTGAGGGGAGGATGTCAAGAGGATACAGTCAGGCTCTTTTTATGGTGTGGAGCAATAGGATAAAAGGCAAAGGCACAACACTGGAATACAGGAAGTTCCACCTGAACATGAGGAAGAATTTCTTTCCTGTGAGGGAGACTGAGCATAGGAAGAGATTTTCAGAGACGCTTTGGAGTCCACTTCTCAGGAGATACTCAAAAGCCATCAATACAAAATCTTGAGTGAGATGCTCTAGGCAACCCTGCTGGGGCAGGGAGGTTGGATTAGACTACTTCCAGTGGTCCCAACCTTACCCATTCTGTGGTCCTGCGTGGAGTCAGAAAATTGGTGTAGCATAATTCACGTATGTATTTTAAGATCATGAAATGGAAAGTGCTATGCAAACATTTGGTAAGAATTCACTTCAGAGTTTTATACTTTCTGCTCTTCAATTATGTCATCATTTCAAAACATGTAGCTTCCAGAAACATTTTCCCTACCTTTATAATGCTCTGACATGTTGAGAGTGGTAAACCAACCAAGCTGGTCCCATTGATTGACATGATCTGGTCCCCTATGTTCAGCTTCCCAGACTTCTCTGCTGGTCCTCCATGCATCATGTTGGCTATGATAACTGTAGGCAAAATAGATCCCCATCCAGACTCCACAATCACCACACCTAGGATTTCTCCCTTTTGCTTTTCAATGTAAACCTGTGTAGAAAGAAAAGGTGTTTAAAAAAAGAACTTCTTTCACACCCATGGAACTAATATTATTCCCCCCAAACATTCACAAAACCAAGAAATATACCCCTCTTCATTTGCAACCTGCCTTCCTAATTCAAAAGTGAAACAAGATAGGATACACATTTTACTACCTTTAATTTGTATTCAAACACTAAATGATACACAATACAGACTTAGGGCAAAACAACCCTCAGAAGTTATTTCTGTATATGAGCAGAAGAAATTGCAGTGAAGGAAACACTGGTGCCATGGGCTTTGGTGGACAAAGCTAAATAAGAAGAGATAACAAGATTTTAAAACTTTGCATTGGAAAGACATTACTTATGTGTTTCAGTTGCACACTGGTTCATTTTTACTAAGCAAACTGCAAAGCCTTCTGGGACATACTGTTATTTAAAACCTGGAATCAGTCATGTTCATAAACACCAATGCTTCTATACATTTTATATTGTTTACTGTAATTTTTAGAATTGTATTAATCTGCTAATCTGCTTAAAGTTCACTTTCAAACATGTCTGAAAATTGTTTGGTAAAAAGAACAGAAACAGATGGTACATCAGTTGACTGCTGATAAATCTGGGGTTCACTGTTTGCCTCTGAAAGCCAACTGATGACAGGGTGTCCTATTAGGGAGGATATTCTAGATTGAGATAATTTTTAGGAAGTATTAATGGTTTTTTAATTTCTGCCAACACAGGCCTGCAACTGATAAAGAGCAGCTGAATACTTGTGAAAAAAAAAAAAATGAAACATACATCTTTGCAATTTTCAGATTTGGAGAAGTGAATCAGATCGTCATTGTACATGTCCTGGGTATTCAGCAAGTCACTATATTCCTTCTGGCTAAGGTCTTCTGGGTTGATTCCATTTGCCCTCAGAAATTCTTGGTAGGCCACACTAAATGCTTGACCTATGGACTGTGCAATCAGCTGCGCCTGTAGCAGTTTCCAAAGATTCCAGAGAAGAGAAAAGAAAAGAAAAAAGTAAAACATTGTGATGATCATGTCCACTGACACTTTCTGTTACAATCACACTGTAAACTGGATCATCAAGTTGATGAACCTACAAATTACCACAATCCAGCCTAAAAAATATTTGTGCCTTACAAATTAATTTTAAAGATCCACAAAATGTCAACACATCCAGCTCTGCCATGAATCTAGCTCAGTAATCAATTATAAATTACAAATATGAGAAAAAGACATCCTTTCACAGACAAGAACTGCTAATATAAGTGTAAAGATAGAACCACTGCAGTGACTGTTGTTTGCACCTGCAACTCTTCCCACACAAGCTGCTCCCAGACGGCTCTCCCTTCCAGCAGAGGCAATGTCATTCTCTGACAAGCCAGCAGTGAAAATGAAAATGTCTACTAGGAAACACACAACCACATTTAAAAGGATATTTTCAACTTGTCTTACCATCTTTTAGAACATTTATAGTGACTACTCCTACCTCACCGTCAGACAAAAAAGGAAAAAGGCAGCAACTAGTGACCAGATCAAGCCCTTGAAGTAACTGCAAATGATCATATGCATCTCCTTCTTCACCCTGCTACCACCTTCAGCCTCTATCCCTTACACTTATTTCCCTCCCTCCAACCTGCACGATCCTGCCAGTTCTCTGCCTCTTTCCTACTCATTCTGTCCTTTGTGGGCACCCTCTTGCACCTGCAGCTTCCCACAGTCTTGTCTGCACCCAAAGCCACCAAAAGCAGCACTCATACTACACTGCATTGCTCCCACTGTTGAGCTGTTTTACTTCTGCAGCTGTGGGAGAGAAACTGGGCAGCAGGCAGATGTGAGGAAAGGTATGTGTCAAGCAAGGCTTGCTTCTGACACAGTAATAATGGTTAGGGAAGTAACAGGCAGGAGAGGAAAGCACAGCATGGTGCAGAGTACCGCTGTGTACAGGTGGAGCAATTCATGCAGTGAGCACTGTGTAGTGCCTAGGAGGTGGCTGTGATGTGCACTGAAACATAGTGCTGGCTGTGGAAAAGGCAGGGAAGAGAAATGGAGAGCTCCACTGCTGACAATGGAGGCCCGGCAGAGTTCTGATAATGAATGAATGCTGCTCAGGTGTACTTTTACACAGTCCGATGGCCATATTTAAAGTCCAGTTTGGTCCCTAATAAAAGAAAGCCTCCCAACACTAAATAAACATTTTATTCTATCCTAAACAGCTCAAACTAGTGCTAAGCCTGCGGATGAGAACAGCATGATTGCTGGTGCTGAAAAGACCAACATGTAGACTGTCAGTATACTACCAGAGCTAGGATCGAGCTAATTTTGACAGCAAGAACAAGACATCAAGAAAATGGGAAAACGGCACCTTCATAACTCAGTAACCTAAGGAAGAGTGCAGACTTTACATTCACACACATGTATCTTCACTCCAGGAAGAGATCAGCTCCCACTTAGACACCCAGCATTTTGACACATCGCTATGGTTCAACTCATTTAAAGGTACACCTCTAAATACAGTTGAAAATCTGGTGCTGTTCTCCTTAGACAAAGACTCATCCTAGCAGAGACATGTTGTGGCCAACATCCACTCGCAGGCTTACAGCTTCTGTTTCACTTACTGTGTAGATTCTGTCAAGTACCGAGCTGTCCCAGAAGAAGAAAAGACAAGTTTTATAATATAAACAGGCCAGATTACTTCACTGGAAGTGCAAAATCTTTGAAGCTGCCATTTTCTTGCTCTTAACAAGGTGCTACAGTGCTTCCATTCTGTTAGTCACTTGGGTATTTGAGATAAATTTTGCAAGTTACCTGTGAGCTATATACCATGACTAGGGAGGGCTGATATAATCTGCAGTTTCTCAGCATATTTTCCCCATCTATGAGCAATGCTTTTATTGAATCTACAGGCATTTTACAGGTCAATTGGATCTACAGGTGAAGAGAGGATCACACATGACACAAATACAGGCTGATCCAAACAAACCATAGATTGGGAAGCTCAAATTTTAGCTAGCCAGAGTATTAACAGCAGCCTAGGAAACAGATCTGGGAAGTAGGGATCATGCAAGGTGTCAGACCACCCCACGATGAAGGAAAATCAACCTCAGACTCTGGCACCTGACAGTTTGATTTCTGCTTTTTCAACTGGCCAGTTAAAGAGCAAGCAGTATCCAAACTTGTGACTAGAAACACAAGAACAGCAGCCTCAAAGTGGGTAGCATGTCAAATGATATTAAGCAAAAAAATACACTGGCTACTCTAATTTAACACCAGATTCTTAAAAGGCTTTGCAAAACAGGTTTACATGTTATTTTGTGGAAATAATCCAGAATTTTTATACTCTGTCAGTTTTGGTCCAGGATTACTTTTATCAATGCTTGTCCTTACTTTTTAACTTCAGTAGTGGGTCATGTATATACATTCATGTGCAATTAGATAATGAATTCATATGTTCGTTTAGAACAGATTATATAAAATAAAATCATTACATAAAATCAGCTCCTTATTCAAGACAACCTTCCCATCTCAAAGTCATTGCTGTTCACTGCGCATTGGAAAACATGTGAGTATTTTATAAGAAACTGGTATTTTCACTTATTTCTCTTGACTATATGTCCCAAATAATTAGGACTAACTTGACTATGACCCTAAAAACTACATATCTGAGCACTGCAATCTTTTAAGTTTTACTTTTTAGTTACTGAAAGTTACTTTCAAAAAGTGCATAAAATCAGCAAGTTATACACATTGATTCTGAAGACAGGAGATCAAGTCCACTGTAACATAACTCAGTCCTGTGTAAAGTAACTTAACTGTGCCATAGATTAAAATTTATTAATTTGTGTCTCTATTCAGCGTATTTTGGGATTGCTGAAATCACAAACTTTCTTTGCTGGCTTTTTGATATGATGACAGCAACTACAGCCCCAATGCAAACCTCCTGAAAAACAAAAATCACCTTTCTGGTATGTATCAGTGATCAATCCTCAATGCAAGACTTGGGATTAGAATTACCCTATGAAAATAAGCACCTCTGATAGACCTTCCCTCTCTTAACTCAAAATTTGAACTGGAATTTGCAACCTGCAGCAACTGGACCCTCCTATCACTGTTACTGGAAGGCACTCAAAAAGCTTTAAAATGGTAAGCATTTCTATAAACACCAATTTCCTGTGACATGTCAGGTCCAAACAAATGGCATGCAAGTTCCTCTGCTTAGAAGAAATATTGGTTGCAGTTAAAAAGCAAACAGGACCACTCATAATGAACTTTGGGCCATTTAAAATGTGCCCTCTTTTCTACTCCTAGAAAATTACAAGACAATGTAATTGCTTACATCCTCAGACTCAAAGACATGACAAATCATTTTGTACTGCCTCTTTCCATCTTGAGAGGGGTGAGATGCTTCCACATTATCCTGGGAGTTAGAGCGTGGCATTCGCCTACGAGCCATCAAAACAACTATATTTCCTATATCAGCAATATAAGAAATGGTCCGCAGGGGATGATCCATCATGGTTTCCTGCAGAATAAGAAAACCGACATAAGCAGCTGCCTCAACTAAGTTCTTATTGAACATCTAGTATTATCAAAACACACAGATAGCTGTAAGACCTCTGCTAAATGAAGTCTGTAATACTTCTCATGGAGACACCAATAGAAACCAAGAGCTTCATTTTCCAAAAATAAAACAGAGAGAAAGTTTTACAGGTTTGTTTTTTTTTTTCTATGGAAAAGCACATCAAGATCACAACTGCAGAACCTGCATATGCTGGGCATGTATGTGTAGAGGACTATGAACAAATTATTGCAAGTAAATGTTTTGGTTTGTTTTGGTTACTCTGGTCACAATCAATACTTCATGCAGTGTGGCTCAGAGGACATAAGCTGACTGCAATTATCTTACTCACAAATTCTAATTATTTTTACAGTCAGACACACCAAAGTAATTGACATGACTATTGACCATGGATTTCTGACTAGAGGGGAATACAAGAGCCAGCACTTTTAAAGACAAATTTTAATATCTAGGTGAAAGTTAGTAGTAGTAGTATACTCCAACAATATTGACAAAGGCATCTATGTCTATACCTGTGTGTCTGCATTCAGTACTTTAATTCTCTGTGTAGAAATAAAGAGGTCCACTTCAGTCATGGGTTGAGACTCACCTTCTGGAGCCTGCAAATAAATGGATTAGAGTCAAACAAACATATTAGGTAACATACTTACTAATAATAATGTTAGTTCACGTACAGAGGTGCACTAAGACACAGTCACCAGAACAGCAATGCAGGCTAGAGTATTAGACTGCAGAAGCAAAAGATAAACACAAAGATGTGAAAACTATATCATATATGTGAAAGTGAATTGGGTATTGTTTGAAAAAAAAAGTTAACCTCCTAAAAGCTTGCCTGCTATTTTTCCTGATTCGGTATAATTATACCTGACTGCAAAATGAACTATTAAGATTTCTTGAAAAGCAGTATGATTTTACCATTTTCTGCATACTATGAATCCCACTTCAAGGTTTTCATACAAGCCATAGAAAGGCCTAACAGCATCTCCTGCCTGAGGAATTTCTATTTGGGCAAGCAGTGGCTGCCAAGACCAATGGAAAAACCTGTACCACAGGAGGTAATGCTTGAGCTGTGAATAATGCAGTTCTGGCAAGAAGACCTTCACAGACAGACAACATTTTCAAGCAGTAACCCACTTTAGAAGTCATATTTTGTTAATAGAAAGCAAACATTTGTAATCTTTTTTAAATTACATTTGTTAAAAGGCAACCGAAAGCTCCACAAACAAAACTTATTACAAAGATGAGTCAATCTTAGTATATTACTGTATGTACAGACATAAACATTTTTTTTTGCATCCAGCAATTTGACATCTCTGTGAGTCAAACAAAGCACTCTTACATAAAGATAAAATAAAAGGAATAGTAAAAACAAACAAGCAAACAACAAAACAACAAAAAACCAAACCAAAAAACCCCACACCTCATTTTAATCCATCATTTTACAAAGTTTAAACCTTTGCCATGTCAGTCCTAATTCTTTAATATGCATTTTGGGTACTGCCTGTAACCATTTGATAAATCCAATCTTTCTTCTATTTCTAACATGAAATGGCTAATGATAAGCAACAAAAAATGGCCAATCAGGCAACTGATTTCCAAGATATGTCAACTTCTATGGTGGCTCAGAAATAAATCTGAAAAAACCTTGCTGGATGCAGAAAATAAAACCACAAAATAAAAAGGAAAAAACCCTCCCAGAAAACAAAAGAACAAGCATAACATCAAGCTGATGGAGTTTGTACTGCACCTTCTTCCTGCTTTTGGCTAATTTCTGGGCCATCTGCTTAGCATGGAACAAATAGAGACAGGAGAACAGTTAGAGAAGAACTTACAGAGACTCCAAGTCAAGCAGGAATCTACAAACTAATGTCAGGGCTTGCAAACTACTAGCTGGTCTAAACTAGTCCCTGCTTAGATTAATTTCCTCCTTTTCTTTTTAGCTTAAAAAAATCTAAAATTTCATGTTTAGCACAATTAATTTCAGAAATGAAAAGAAACAGCACCAAAACAGTCAGGAAGAACACAAAAGGATGTTTTTTCACTTAAAATATTACTTGCAACAAACAAGGTTATTTTGTATTCAATTGTTTTTGAGGTTGGGTGGGGAGAGGGTGGTATAAGAAACAGAACAGAGCTTCCCCACACTTACAGCAGTGTAAATTATGATACTATTTCTTTTGAAGGCACACCAATACAAAAGGTGAGAGAAAAAATTTATGCCTTATTATTACACCTTTTTCAGATCTCACACTTCAATAAACTTTAAAAAAATAACCTCCCTAACACTATGTTATTTTTCCTGGAAAAATAAAATGACAGAAGGTAACTGTCACCTTCATATTTTCCTTCTGAGCAAATCTGTATCAATGTTCACACAGTGGCTCTGGCCAACAAATTTTCCTGTGACACCTACACAAAGATATGTCCACACTATCGCACACTATTTTTTCAAGCAAGCAGTGGAGCATGTATTTCAGCTCCTGAAACATCTTAAAAGAGGTTTCTACTAACAACCTAAACAAACATAGTTTTTACAGTCTTGCAATCATGAATTCAAACCAATGTTGAACTGAACATTACAGACCTGCTCACTGAAAGAATGCATACTCACCAGGATGGCAGTTAACCCTTAACTTCCAACAATAACAGCCTCTTTGCTATTTAAATTTACAGGTGTGCTTGTGGTGGGAAGGAGGGTTATAGTTACAAGTTCCATACAGATTCAGCACTAGTTTTACAAAGAGCAAATAGGCCTGAATCACAAGACACATCAAACATTTTATACTGATGCTCACAACTTAAATCTGTCAGGTTTTGTCTAAACAAATCTGAATGCAGCTACTTCAAAGTTTAGGCCACGGTGCTTATTTACAAATAGAAATATTCTCGAACTATATTTTAGTCACCTTTTTCAAATGAAGAAGTATTTTATAGCCTGATAGGTTATTTTGCAACAGGTGATTGCAGACTGTTGCAAAAGCAATTAAAACTGCCTTACATGGCAGTCTCTTTATCACATTACTCTCAATTTAAATTAATACTCAGAAATAATATACTTATCTTGGATAACAGCTGCCTGTCACACAATGGGCAAGGAGGAGAGACCCCTGAGATAGTGCATTTAGACTATTTTCCAAAATCAAACTTTTCTTTCCCACCCTTCCCAAACTTTAGAATGATGGACCTCCCAAAAGAAGAAAAGCATAGGCCAAAATGAAGAAAAAGGGGGGAAAAATCCTTGAGCTACAGCTTTACAATATAGAGTCAACAATTTATCAAAATACACTATGATTCAATTTACTGAAAATTCTGTTCTTCAAATGGAAGCATATTGAAGAACTACTTTCAAATATTTCATAAAAACAAGGCAGTGATATGGAACAAGCACTTTTAATAAGTGATTTAACACTGCACAGAAATGTCACAAAAGAAGTCATGGTCCGTGAACAACAAAAAAAATAGGATAATTCTATGCAAGATACTTTATTAGACAAACCCTCTTAATCACCACATTATTTTGCTAACTCAAAGACTCCTTCTGTACTCCTAGAAGGAAAAACAAATGGAAAATACCTAATATAAACAAGCTGTTTTGTTTTTTTTTTTAATATATATAATTCAGTATTTTCATTTTAGGTAAATGAAATGCATTTATTCAGATGCAATTGCCAAAACTACAAAACATTAAAACTCAACAAGCTTCTGCTTTCGCTACAGGTCCTAAGTTTATCAAATCCATTTAGTCTTGACAAAAAAAATGTTCTGCAACTCAGTGAGCATGGAGAGGATATTGAGTGTGTGAAAATGTGTGCAATACTGAACTAAATATCCACATATGGGTTCTATCCTAAACTACACTCACAAATTAAACCAGGTGTTACCTAGAAATGTTCAAACCTGCACACAGCAAGCTGGAAGTGCCTCCTAATGAAATATTCCTAACTACATTTGATGAACACCTTCAAAGCAGTGTATCTGTTTTAACTTAGCTGAACTTCACAGAGATGAAGGCCAAGCAAGAAAACACCCAACTCTTGTACCTTTAACTGAAAAGATACCTCATTTAAGAAGAAGCATGGAGAATTGTTTTCAAGTCTGTTCACATTCCAAATGAAAGAATATGTGGTCTGAAGGCTCTGCTAAAAGGAAGCACTTTAGGGATCAATAATTTAAAAGGTATACACTTATGGGAAGGTATAAATAGCAGGGCTTAAAAATAGCCCTTTTTATCACAATTTCAAGTCTGTGTATTTTAAAAGCTCACTCTTAATTAATAGGCTTTGTTTCCTTCAACAATGGAGAAATGGTTGACATGCGACAAGTGTGGCACCCTGTAAATAAACATTAGTAGGGCACAACCTTCATAATCACTGTGCAAGCCATAATTGCACATGTGGGATATAGAATATCTGATGCAGTGATGAATCTGGCAGCAGGAAGTCCATCTGTCATAATGAATTTCTCTCTGAAAATGTTTAGCTTTAATGGCAACCAGCGACAAAACCAGCCAAAGCTAACCCTAATAAGCCAAAGAGCCTAAGGTGCAGGGAGGTTGCCTAAACTTTACTTAGAAGCAGAAAGCAGTAACTGTCCAAGAAGCGTTTAAAGGTATTGTGCACAATATAATACAACCCAGTAATTTTCTGAAATACACCAAATTTCAGAAAACTAAATATACCAGCTAGGGTTTTACTAAGTCAAAAATGCCATTACTTGGGCCTCAAGCCTGAGACAAATATACTATAATCAAGGATATGCATGCCTGCTGATTTACACAGATGCACAAATTATGGGGTTTATGAGTGAAATGCATTAAATAGATATCTTCTGTTTTGAAACACAGAAATGCTGAGGCATAACAGAATTCCCAGAATGGTGTTTTATTAATGAATTTCTATAAAATACATTCAGTATCAGAGAAAGATTCTACACTCTTACACCTTACAGGCCTAGTTTGAATCAATTCTGTTTCATTTTTGTCCACCATACCCCTGCAATCCTTTTCTAATATGTATTCCTACACAAGCTTTACACTCTAGGGGCAAACTCCATGTGCAGTCCCAGGTTCAAGTTCCACACCTGATACCTATTTCCTGTGATAGCTGATGCTAATCTTTCCTTTCACTCTACAGCAATGTGCCCCTCCTAGATCCAGCCTCACCAAAGCCCTTGTTTCTCTCCCTTCTCTTCCTCACCTTTCATTCCCATTCATTCAAATCAGACAAGCTTTTTAACACACAGCCAAGCAGTAGGAAGAAACACAAAGAGACTACTAAACACAGGGGCACAGCCTTATTTGCCCAGAGCAGAAAAAAACCAGACTCTTCACTGAAGGTTTGGGGAGAATTCACCAAGACCTGCCATTGTCGAAAAAGCTGCATGAAATGTATTTTTAAAGCATGTCACTTAATCCAGAGTCTCCAATGAACAACAATAAATCACTCTTTTGGAAAAGGCTCAATAGTTCAAGTTAGTAAAGACTTCTTACGGTCTTCAGAGGTGGAGGATAATCCCTAACAGGAAAGCTACATTCCTGCCTTTCCTAAAACGTGGAGTGCTAATGATTTTCAGACACAAGGTTACAAGAACTTAATTCATTTGAACACCAGTGGAATTACAATTTTTGGAAGTTTGGAAGTCTCAATGGCTCTATTTGGAGCTTCTGTGTCAAAGTTACATACAGAGACAAAATTGAACACCTGCCATGGAAAGCATTGGAAGGAGTAACAGGAGTAGGAAGCATCAGCTGGCCTTAACAGACAACACTATTGGTCTTGCTGATAACCTTCTCTTCCTCTCTCTATTATACAACTGCACACCAAATCTGAGTTGGAACCCAAAATAAAATATACAAAAGAAAAACACACAAATATTAAACTAAGTAAAATTCCCAGAGTAGGTTGTGTTGATTAGCTGAATCAGCAGGAGAAACTGTGTGCCTACAAGCAAGTCATGTATGGGTGGTGGGAATGTTGCAGCATCCTGTTCAACTGTGCAATACTTCATTCACATACCTTAATTTCAGCTGACAATGTAAATTACATTCCCATTGCTGGGAACGGCCTGTACAGAAATTAGTTGGCATTTCTCTTCTGAAACAAAATTGTTCGGATTCCATGACAAATTATTTTTTCGACACTTCACTGTACCATCACAAGCTTTTTTCTTTTTTTTTTTTTTTTCTTTAATCAGCTCACAGCTGTTAGGTGTGGAGAAACAAGTATCCACAACAGGGTCAAAAGTAACTGCAGTCATTACCACAGCAGCAGTTCCATTGAGTGCCAAGCCAGAAGCAGCTGCAATACTAACTGGTTATTTCCTTAACCTGTTTTCCCTCAACACCCAGATAATATATAACTATGACCACCACTCACTTCAGGTTCTGTTTCAATGCACAAAGGGAATTAAAATGACCTCGTAACATCCCCTTATCTGTCTTGTTCCAAAAGCAGCATTAAATATATGATTTATTTTGCAGAAGGAAAGGTTAGGCCCTTTTCATTCTGAAACTACAGATAACTTCACCTGAATAAATTACTGTGTAAGAAAAAAGTTCATACCCACAATAATAAAACAGCCATACAAGAAGCAGCAGGAATTACTCCTCACCTTGATCCTGCTGACAGCTTCCTGAGCCTGCATCATTCTCACATTCTTGGATGGAGTTTTATCAGAAAGGAGATGAGTTGAACCAAGGTAATTGGCAGCAAAAATGATTCCATCAATTAAGTCTTCAGGATCACAAGGTCCAGGAACTGTAACACAGGAAAGTCATCTCTGAAGACAATCATGATGAAATACAGCAAAACAGAAGAACTCTGACAACTTGAGCCTGCACCTGATGGCTGCAAATTCTCCTCTGAAATACTTCAGTTTAGCATGACAAAAAGCAACCAGTACTTCCAAAGGCACAAAACGTCAAACAAATTATATCAAAATTTGTGGTGGGTTGACCCTGCCCACCAAATCCCTTCTATCACTCCCCTCCTCAGTCAAGAGAGAAAAATACAATGAAAGTCTCATGGGGCAAGACAAGAACAGGGAGAGATCACTCATCAAGTCATTGTCACGGGCAAAACAGACTCCATTTGTGGAAACTTGTTTAATCTATTACTAATGAATTCAGAGTAGAATAATGAAAAATAAAAACAGATGCTCCAACACCTTCCCCCATCCCTCCCTTCTTCCTGAACGCACTTTTAATCTCAATTTTCTCTATCCCCTGCACCCAGAGGGACAGGGGAATGGGGGCTGTGGCTAGCTCTTTCTGATGCTCCTTCTTCATCATGGGGAAGAGGCCTCACATTCTTCCTCTGCTCCAGAATGGGATATCTCCCACAGGAAACAATCCTGCAGAACAGACTGCTCTGGCGAGGGTTCCCTATGGGGTCACAAGTCCTGCCAACAAATCTGCTCCAGGTGGGCTCCTCTCTCCACTGGGCCACATATCCTGCAAAGAGCCTGCTCCAGCCTGGAATTTCCATGGGGTCATAGCCTGCTTTTTCTGGGCATCCACATGATCTGGCATGGGGTCCTACAGGGGCTGCTTGTGAGTTTGTGTTCCACTGTGGACCTCCATTGGCTGGAGGGGCACAACTGCCTCACCATGGTCTTCACCATGGGCTGCACACAAATCTCAGCTCTGGCACCTGGAACATGTCTGGTCCTTCCTACTCCACTGACCTCAGAGATCTGACTGTCTTCAGAGATCTTTTTTTTATACATTCCCAGCCCTTTACTCTCTGGCTGCAGTTCTGTGGTGCAGTCTTCTCCTCCTTCTTAAACACAGTATTCCAGAGGTGCTACCGCTGTCACTGATGGGCTCAGCCTTGGCCAGTGGTGGGTCTGTCTTGGAGCCAGCTGGTGCTGACTTTATCAGACAAGCAAGAAGCTTACCAGCAGCTTCTCACAGAGGACACCCTTGTAGCCACCCCACTACCAAAACCTTGCTACCCAAACCCAGTACAACATCACTCCAGCAAAAGCTGCAATTGTTAATCCAGCCTTTTTCTTACAATAGCTCCTTCTTTTGTGAGTAGGGATCAGCTTGGAGCAAAATAGGCTGTGATTTTTCACTGTGATAAAGGGACAGACACAGTTACTCAGTTTGCTCCTCATCCACCAAAAACAGTCTTGCAATTCTGAGACCAACAGTCACAAGCAGAAAGAGGAAAGGTGCAGTTTCATAGCAGCCATCAGCCTCTTTCTTGCTTATGCATTAACCACAGTTGGTGCAACAGGCAGAACCTCTCTGGGAATGCTCTACACATACCACACACCTCAATATTTTTATACCACAGAACTTCAAAAACAGTAGTCTAAAGTACTGAGTTAAATAAAAATGTTATTAAATACACAGAGCATGGGCCCTCTTGATGGCAAAGCAACTCCCATAGTCCACAGATCCTTTGAGATCCAATACATATCAACTTCTGTGGAAAGTGACAGGGTGTACAGTGTTCATTACCAAGCAATGCATATCCTTCAAAAGCAGCATTTATGATTTGTAAGATTTTTGGTGTTTGGCAGCGTTATGTAAAAATTTTATACATGAAAATGTTTCCTTCTGATACCATGTTAAAACCGTCATGATCCAAAAGGGAGGCTGATTAACCCAAGAAACTGTTCTTAGAAGGGAAAACAATTGTTGTTCAAGATAAGTGAGAATAAAAATCATATTAAAGAATGCTCATGGTAAATATGTTCACATTTTATCACAAAACACCTGCGTTTACATTTGTCTTTTTAATCTAAAAAAATCAATGGGTGTCTTTAACTATAAGGTGATGGGGCTTTAAGTTTCAAATTACTCAGAATGCCAATTTTGTTCTGATGATAACGTATGAGACTAAGAAGCCCTCAGAATGGGCATGGGTAGTGTTGGTCTCAAGGAAAAGCAAGTCATTATTATGATTAAAATATCAAAGAAAGAGCTTGAGATAAATATCACACTGAAACTATACATACAAACAGAAGCACATGTATAAATCTTGTGAGCAGAGTGGCCTTCTTTATCATTTCTTTAAATACAAAAATTTATGACTAGCAATTTTAAGATGCTCATCTCCAGTGTGCAGTTTGCTCAGGCAGTACGTATCCGAAAAATTCTCAAAATTAACAAGTCACTGCCAAGCACATGACCAAAAGAAATTGAGCTATTTCCTTAGGGAAATTCATGCATCTGGAAGTACTACATAATTACACAGAAATCACACAGCTTTTAAAGCATTGCTATTTATTACTCTACACATGAAGGCCTTTTCACCTCTTCCACCACTTTACTATAAAGGGTGCAAAACCCTATATAGTACAATTTCTGATCAAAATGAGAAAAAAAAAAAAAAATGAGCACAGGTGTAGGACTCCAAGAAACTGGCATACTAAACCCCAAAACAGTACATGCTCCAATTGCATCAGAGGTGAACACACAGACTGCATTGCTTTTTAGAATACGTCCTCCTTTTATTATCTCTGACAAAAAAACTATTACCTCAATGAAAGCACGGCATAGGTGCTAGCACATTTTTCCTTGGACTGCTGGTGCATAAAAATGGAACATTTGTAATTTTAAGGAATTTTGTGCGGGACAGTAAACCAAGAAAAATTTAGTTTACAATTTATTTTTTTTTCCTAAGGTGGAGATAATAATTTTTAAAAGCCCTTGATAGACAGGACTATCAATAGGAGATGAATTTAAATTCTAATAGAGATCCTTCACTGTTGCAAAATTCCAATGCTTAGCTACAGACTAATTGACATTCTGGCCAGATACTCCAAAACAGGCAGCTTATACTCTGAAGACTAAAACAGCGATCAATTTGCAGTCTAAAGAAAATGATCACATAATCAATTAAACAGAGCACACTGTAAAGCAGTCCAAGGAGTGACAAAGAAGTCCAAATAAAATATTACATCAACTGTATTTCTAAAATTTGATCAAGCACATGGAACACTGTTGGGAAAAGTAAAAAAAAATAAAAAAGAAACTCCTATTTTCTACTTCTCTCATAACTGCACACAACTTTTGCTCTTCCTGAAGTTATGCACAGGATGCAGACTCATAGAATAGGTAACAGCAGTTCATGAGGCAGATAACTTGCTTTTTCACGTTGTTCTGAAAAAATTCAGCACTACTAAAACCTTAAGTCTGAGATGGGAAGCAGTATTTAATTAAGAGGAGTAGCTGTTAAGTAAAGCAGATTTTCATTGGTAGGCCCGCCAATAAATCCAGATGAGATTAGACTGAGCCTGCCAATTGAAATCAATGCTGGACAGAGCACGACAGTCTTGCTTAGTCTGTTTTCCTAGTCCACATACATTCATATATGTTGGTGTCTTGGTTTGAAAGACAGGTGTCTGAAAAGGAAGGCAGGAGCCTCCCTTGGAATGGAAAATGTAGACCCCCTCCCTCCCAATTATTCTAATTTTGAAATTAAGGGGGCTCTCAGGCAAAAGAGATGAGACCAGGAATAACAGTTCTTTGCAGTATGTCTAATAAAGCCAACAACCAGCACCACCTCTGGCAGTGATAACAAACAGCGCCGGGGCCCAGTGACCCCTTCTCGGCCGCGGGCGCTTTCCCTTCGCTGCAGTTCCGCTCACGGCCGGCAGGGGCGCTGGTGGCTCCCGGCGGGCAGGGCGGGTGCGGTGATTCCCCCGCGGCTGCAGGGGGCGCTGTGGCGCGGGCTCGGGGAGCGCGCGGTGATGGCGGCCAGGCCGGGATGGGAAGGGATGGAGGAGAGGATTTGCTTCACAAACTCCCTGGGGCAGCCGATCCCGGTGCTCCAGCAGGACTCTCTGAAACAGCAAGCTGGGATGGCAGGAATGAGCAAACATCCGGGGGTGGTAGATGAGATGTATCAGAGACTGCGGAGCTGTGGCTGGAACCGCGGGAGGTCTCGGCAGGCAGAGGCTGCGGGGTTACAGGGCAGCGAAAAGCTCGGAGCTGAAGAAGCGGGGGTGGGACAGCGGCAGCCCGGCTCCCAGCAGGGCCGAGATGCCCACGGCAGAAGGCGGCAGCACTGAGGTGGGTTCCGGCGGCAGCAGGGCACTCCTTTCCCCAAAACAGCAGCTCCGGAGCATCCTCCTCCGAAGCCGAGCGAGAGAGCCCGGCCGGCCACTGCCCCCTCCCCTTTACCTGCCCAGTTCTCACGGTATCTCTGCCCTTCGGGGAGAAACCCCCCCAGATAAGAGAAGTGCCACCAGATGCCTGAGCTTGGCCACTTCTTTGTTTTTCTTAAGTACACGTAAGTACCCCGTAGTTAATGTTTCTTAGCAATTTATGGGAAAAACTCTATAGGTAAGAAGGAACAAAAGAAAAGAAACCTAACCCCTAACAGTTGTGTAAAATACCATAAAGAAAGCAGTGTTTGAAGTGACTTTGAGGGAAAAAAACCAGCACAACTGATACAGAAACCTTGAATGAAACACTAAAAAACTGAAAGTTTCACGTTCCCAATTTTCTGAAAGAGCACAGTATGATTTAGCTCAGATTCTAAATTAGACACAATTTAATCTAAAGCAGTACACCCAACCCTAGCAGCTTTTCTATTCAGCAAATAAAAGTAAAATTTTATGCATTATAGATACAGGTGGGGGTTTTGATGTGAAAAAAACATTTAGAAACTGTAGAACTATCTTACCTTCAACATACGTTGGAAATGAAGCCAAGCTTTTTCTGGACTGTAATTAAGACAAAGAGGATTTCAAACAGAACATAGCATGCACAAATATGCATTAAAAATTTCTCCATGCCAAAAACCCTCTAAACTTAAATCAGCCATAATTATTAGTCAAGGTAGAACATCACTTATTATTATTTATATTTTGTATTTTCAAAATCTAAGCACCTGCTATAGTAAATTCAATGTATTCCATTTGTGTCTGTCTGGTAGACAATATGGTAAGACCAGACTTCACTTATTTGTTGGTCTTCACTAGTGCATTGGTTATCTACCAACAGGTGCTCTACATTTAATAATCAAGAAATATGCACGAAAGTACCTAATACCTCAAAGATACATGATCTTCCAACTACAAATAAATGCATATAGGAATATAAAATTTGCACTTTACTGTTATAATTAATGACTGAAACCATAATTAACAAAATACAGTTATTCATTAGAAATGGTTTTAGATGTATCCCTCACATTAACAGAGCCTACAAAAACCTTTCTAGATTTTAAGAGGTTAGGAAGCAGCCTCTATTCTGTGGGATTGCTGAATCCACCATGACCTCACCACCAACTGTGCTTACACTGTATTGAGCCCAAAAACACATTTGGTAGCATCAATTACATAAATAGAGAAAGAATAAATAGAATTTTGATTTGTGCATGTAAATACACACACTGAAGTAATACCACACATCCCACCGGTATTTTCTGTCAAAGACTATGAGACTAACCCCTCAGACACCGGAAGGCTACAACTTTCAGTGAGTGAGATTCACCACTTCGTTTAATTAAAGACGTAAACGACATACAAAAATTTATCAAACAAAATTGTGTGTGGCACTATATAATTGGTAATGGACATACTGAAATACCTCCTGCTATCATTGGCAGGTAAGTGGATAGTTAATGAATCTGTAACTGATTGTACTACTAGGAGTAACTCCTCCAATGACTGCTTAATATAATTCTATTAAAATCTATACAAACGATCAGAATAATGCGTAAAATCTTCAACAACTTTCAGTATATTTCTGGATGATATACATGGAAATATATGCTAAATTATTTTTCTTTATGACAGGCAACTTACCAGCATCTGTGTACTAGTGGAAAAACCAGGTAAAACTAGAAAGGTAACAGTTACGTAACAGGTGGACTGACTTAGCCCCAAGGAGTCTTTTCCTTTGTACTACATGGAAAATTGATATAACAAATACTATTTTTAACCAACAATGCATGTCTTGCTATAATACAAAATTTGTGAATTAAAAACAAAAGGCATGTGACACAGACAGCAAAGCCTGTGCAAGCTGTAAGTTCTTTTCATTTCCTGTGAAAATGACTAAGGTATGTTGAGAATCCAAGAATTCTGTCCATCAGGTTCAGTGGTACCATAAAGATGTCAATAATCAATGATCTGCTGCCAACGCATTTAAGCTACTGTGAGGACACTGACATGCCTTTTCATATCTGCGGCTCCTTCACATCTTTCAGATGAATGTTCCTACTGAACCACTTATCCATACAGACTCCAACAACTGGTTTTAACAGTTGCTGATATAGTGCTAAAGGGGAAACTCAAACATTGGGCTCTGACAGGCATAGAGGTCAAATCCCCTACAAACAAGAGGCAGCTCATATATATAAATATTTTACAAAGTATTAATGTCTTTTTAAGCAGTGAACAGGATCTATTATACAGATTTAGGAACTGTTCAGCACTCCAAGTAGCAACTTATTTTCAGGCTAGAGTGGTGCAAACTACCATCATATATGTCTTTATTCTCACTCACAAATTTCATTTTTCTTGTTCATTACCCAGGTAGAAAGGCATTCTACTAAAACCACTAGAAGAGTAAAGTAAACGATAAAGTTACCAATAGGTGGAAACCTACACCTTTTAATTTTACATGGCCATAAATAATGAAATATCAAGGTTGTTAATATTTTATTACTTTCAATAATCTTGTAGCCATCTGGTATTATAAATTTATATTTAATAAAAAGGTCTCACTAAGACCTAAAAATGCAGAAATTATGAGGCTGTTTTATCACTTTTACTCTTGCATTAGAAATTCTAAAGCAGGAATTATTCCCCATCTGAGGGAAACTAGTAGCCCAATGCATCCTACAGTGAAAACTGGTTTACCACCTCTGTAACTATCTGTAAGCACATTATAACAATTGAAATCAACAGTGTTCTGTTTGATTTCTTTTAGTAAGTTTATTGTTACCTAAAAATAGTGAAAATATAGAATACATAGTGACGAAGTCTGTAGTGAAGAATGCTTAAGGCTTTAGTAAGCTAAGAATAAAGCAGATGAAAACTTAAAGGCATGATCTATAGTTGAAAACTTCAGAATATGAAAAACTATGGGGTTTTTTCAGTCTTTTGAAATTTTTCATTATTTTCTAAATGCAAATGCAGACTGGCACGATTACATACACGTTACAAAATTTCCTATCCCTTGATAGTTGCAAAAGTAAAAAGGAACAAATGGATTATTTAATTAGTGGTTCATTTTCAATCCACTTATAGTAGATCAGGTTTTTAATTCTGGAAGATAACTCATGCACTGCTATAAGTAATGGTATTTTGTTATGGGAGTTTCTAGATTGTTTTCAAATTTATTTTAAAAAGCCAAATAAACAAAATATTTGCAGATTTTTCTGTTTACAGAACCTACCACTCTATACTAACCAAATCCTTCTTACATCGCATGATTTTCTTTTCACACTATGTGCAGTTCTGTTCATACTTATTTTGTTTTGGTGGAACTACTGCAGTCTTAAGCACTATCAGGTGAGGGGAAAAATCCCCAAACTATGTAGCTTTATTCTGAGATGCCTGGAGTCAGGAATTGAATTCTGACTATGACTCACTTGCAGGCCAATTTCTACAATGACAAAATATTAAGCAGCATAATTTATTGCATAATTATTTTAAGTTAAACACTTTTTCATCTGGCTGAGAAATACTCTTTCACATTGGGGGTAAAAAGGACTTTGTTTTGTCTCTGCTACAGAGGGAATGTTGGCTACTTGGTAAATCAGTACCCTGCAGCCTATGAACAAATTTAGTGACAACTGAACAGAGAGTCAGAAATTCCATGACAAAGAGTCTTCAGCATGTTAGAAATTCAGTCAGATGGGCAGGCAAGCATAAGGTAAAGAAGCATAAGGAAAGAAAAAAGAAGAAAAGGGATTGCACTGGTACAAGGGAGCAAGGAAAATTAAGAGGCATAATAAGCCTGAACAGGACTGTGGCTTTTAAAAAGGTTTTACTCTACCTCTTTATTAGTGGAAGCCTCTGCTGTACTGCTGACATCCTGGTGATGTTGCCTGCTTGATGATTCAGCACCTCGAGGTGAAGAGGAATCTGGAGATGGAGACTAGTGGCAAGAAAATCAAAAGTTATTGAGAAAGCCCAATGTAGAAATTATTCTTTCATATTCTACATCCTATGCTCTGACATTCTAAGAAAGAAAAGGTAAAGTCACCTAAGAGTAAGCTGTGATGGGAGACAGGTGAATTGACCTTAAGCAGCATACAGGGATTCAGCTAAAGTTTATTTAGTTGTCAAACTGGTGAAAGTGAAGAAAAGACTGAAATTTCCCCTTAAGCACACATGCCCTCAGGTATTATTAACCTGAGGTGCTAAACAAATCTAATCTGAGCAGAGCAAGGCCACAGCAGTTGCCCATAAATGTTATTCCATTATCTTAGAAAACAACTTTTATAAACTCTACAGGGTAATATTGATGCAGTCAAGAATTTATTAATATACTCAATGACAATTTAATACCAGTGTAATCAAGAACTGGGATTCCTCATTCTAGATACAGTAAAAACCTGGAAAATATTCAAAAGTTCATGCTATGAGCTCAGTACATGCTATTTAGATCAGAATTCCTCATTCTTCTCCTTTTTCCATATACAATTCAGTGGAGCAACTGTCTACGTGATTGATCAGCAAGTCTCTTGATAAAGGGGAAGAATGTTCTGGGAAAGGATATTCTAATCATAGGCAATTCTTAATGAACGCTGGTGATGTGAAAAAGCTGTAGCAAGGTATCTGAAATACAGAGCAGGTGGCCCTGGTATGATGATGTGAGACAAGAACACAGAATGTGGAATTACTGAAGATGACCAAAATGAAAGAGTACAAAGCTTTAACCCAGCAGGCATTTTAGAGGCAGATTTTAAGGAGATATGTACAAAATATGTCTGCCCAAGCCAAAATGGAAACCTTCAACAGTGAAGTTTAGCATTCAGCTGCAGCTGGGTATTTAGCCCAACAGCCCTGCCATTCTACACTTTCCTTTAACATAGGAAGAATGCAGCTCTAGCTTTGCCAGCTCAACAGTACATCACTGATGGCAAAACAAGTCAAATGCAATTCTTATCTTTTCATAAACAGTGTGACATAGCTTTTCTCTGAGCCAATGAGTCACCAGAAAAGGGATAAATTTCCAGTGGTCTGAGCTGGTAGCAGCTCCACCCTTGTGCTCTGCACCTACTGCAGCTGAAAAATTGAGTTCTACGAAATAGTCTACAAAAAACCCACAAAACCAAAACAAAAAACCCCAAACATCTAAGTTTCTCTTAGCCTCCCTTAGATATGAAACTAGAAAACATAACTCCCTTCTCTGCTTCTTTCTCTTTACAGACATTCCTCTATCTAAAATTATAGTTAACTAATAAAGGCTTCTGAAGAGTTAAGAAGCAATTCTTCGCAGATATCTCCTGTGTTAGGAAGCAGTCCTGCATCTCCCTGTATTTTGAATCACAACTGCAAGACAAAAGAAAATGCAGCTGTGAAACAATCCCTAGAAAGCTGGCATGTGGTTACACCATCAGACTGAACTTGCCCAGAGAGCATGTGAGCAGGGGCTTTGGGAGAGATACTCCCAAAGAGAAGCTCCCTTGACTTACTGTGTAATTACCAGTCAACAGTGCCACAGTGATGCAACTGCACAAATGGCAACTCCTATTTACACAAGGTAGAGTTTTCATAGCGCTCATGTTCTCATAATTATGCAGTATTTCTGTATTAGGAATAAACTTAAAAGGCACATAATACTATCAATGCAATAATGACATCGAGACATTGTAAGATTGAGCTTTAAACAAGAAACAAAGAAATCAGTTTAAGCATCAAATGTGTATGTGCACACACAAAAAAGCGCTCTTCACAATAGCTGAAAACTCTCATATTCACGCACTGAAGAATGAAGATTAATGATTTAATTTAAACCAGACAATTAGCATTAAGAATTGTGCATCATCTGAAGCGTACTAATGCTTACTTCAGTGGCACTGTAAGTGCCTTTACTCAGCTGTTTTAATCTACAAAGTATCAGAATTAAGTTATTACACAGCTTTGTATGTGCTCTGTTTGAATGTCTGCTCAAATATTTATTTTGGGGGGGAAAACCCCTGAGTAACAACAACAACCAAATAAACGACCACCCTCAAAAAACCAAACCAAGAACCATAATTACCAAAACCAAATATCAAACATCTTCCAAAGTCTGCTGCATGATATGACGTAAGAGCTGTCCTTGAAAACATTTTTACAGGAAAGTCTAGTCTTTGAAGAATTAACATTCAGCTCTCTTTCACACCAAAATGCATTTTTAGAGGTACTGTATATAATGTACAAAGAAAGAATGCAGTCACAGCAATAACAGGAAATATTCTGATAGATCTTAGCAGATAATTTGCACAGCTGCTCTAAACAAAGTCTAAATAAAAACTAAGTGACTGTTTCACTGCCATTAGTCATTAACAAAACAACTTTTAGAAGCCTAACAAAATTGTTGTCAGAACAAACACAGTAAGATCACATGATGCACACTGTCATTGGACACAGATTTTTTTTTATTTGCACCAATAAAAAAGTTATAGCTATCCCTTTTCTCTTGAATATCTACTTACATTTTTCTTACGGTACTCAACCTGGTACATCCAAAAATTCTCCATCTCAATTTTGGCGTTGACTCTAACATGCAACCCACTCCACCTGAGAAACCCTGCTTCCTCTTGTGCAGAGGGATTTAGTAACAGAATTTTAAAAGGAGAGGATTGTGTTGCATCTAACCTATCTAGGTCAATCTAGCTGTTTCCTATACAGTTCATGAAGAGACATGTAACTGACACTGAAACAACTTCACACACAACCACTTGCTCTTGCTTTATAAAGGCAGTGTTGTTTTATGTACTTTTGGCAGCAGGTAATTTGAAAAGAGTACAGTTTGTGGGTCACACAGTCACACACAAGACTAGGATAGACAGGATGAAATCATAGAATCATAGAGTCACAGAATCTTTTATATTGGAAGAGATCTTAAAGATCATCTAAATTTTACTTCCCCTGCCATGGACAGGGACACCTTCCACTAGACCAGGTTGCCCAAAGCCCCATCCAGCCTGGCCTTGAACACTTCCAGGGATATGGCACCTGGGAAAACTGTGCCAGTGCCTCACCACCCCCACAGTAAAGGATTTTTCCTTGTATCTAATCAACACCCACTTTGTCAAATGGAAGCAGTTCCCCCTTGTCCTATCGCTATATGCCCTTGTAATAAGTTGTTCACTGACCAACATCCCCAAGTCCTTAGCTGTAGAGCTGCTCTCAATTAATTCTTTTTCCAGTGTGTGTTTGGGATTGCCCTGGCCCATGTGCAGGACCTTGCACTTGGCCTTCTTGAATTTCATGAGACTCTCACTGGTCAGGTCCCCCTGTCAAGTCTACCCACGGCAAGTCTACCCATCCCTCTGGATGGCAACCCTTCCCTGCAGTGTGTTGACACACCACTCAACTTGGTGTTGGCAAATTTGCCAAGGGTGCATTCAATCCCACTGTCCACATCGCTCACAAAGATGTTAAGCAGCACTGGTCATTTTTTGTTTTGAAAAAGGCAGTTTATTCAGAGCTTTTTTATGTATCATATTTGTGGACAAATCAACAAATGCTTCAGAAATTCAAGATTCTCTGAAACAACAGGGCATTACTTATTTGACACTTATGTCTCCCTACAGGTACTATGGCACAAGTATGGCCAAGTCTCCTTGTACATTAGCTCAGGAGACAACGGGACAAAGCAAGACTTTAATGTTTTGTTTTGGTTTTTAATTCTAGAGATAGTGTTCTGAAAAGAACCCATACACATTAGGAAAAGGTCAAAGCAATATGGAATCTCCATGTCCATCATGAAAGTATAGTCAGATGCATTCTATCACAAGAACTGCCTTTATCAGGACAACTATGGCAGTACAGCTCCCAGGTTTCAGGACAACTATGTGATGGCAGTATCCTCTGTCATTTGTACAGCTCAAATTCTGTTCACTAAAATACAAACTGAAACCACAGGTTTTAGTTGGCACAAATACCTATAAAGAATGAAGCTAAAAGCTAATGATTAGTGTTTGTCCTTGTTGAAATTTTATTTCAAATATAGTGCTAAAAGTGGTGGGCTTGAAAAAAAATTATAACAACTTAGCACTTTACACATACTTGCATAATGTGGCACAATCTATGCAATTCAGTTTATAATTTTGATGTGTGGATGAAACCTAACTTTTTACTGTAGCTTTGGTATAACTGTCTCTGCACATACCCCATGCAGTTTGCTGGGTAGTCCAGGACCTGCTCCCATCAGTTTTTGCATACACAACAGGATAAGGTGACTTGAGACAAAGTTACTGGCTGAACTGCTCATTCAGAACAACACATGTGATTAACTGCTATAGGACCTCTCCATACAGAAATTTCAAGCAGCCTAAAGAGATTCCCCCAAAAGTCTCCTCCTGTGCCCAAGACAACTGATAAGCATCAGTTATCAGTTAAAATTTATCATTTTAACTACCACCCTGGGTAGTTAGCATCTAAAGTGAGGGGCTCTGTCAACAGGCAGCTGTTGGGTCAGGAGTCTGACTGATCCAACAGCTGAGTCATGCAGTTGCTGCGGCAGAAATGACCGATTTGGTTATGGCTAAGACTCCTGCTGGTAGTCAACAGAAATTATTCCTGCCTATGCAGGTAACATCATGTACAACAGTCTTATGTACACATTTAACAAAGGTGTTTTGTATGTAGCTTCAGGTAAACAATAGCAATGGATCACACATGCTGGAGTGATCACACAGGATCACAGACCAACTGTATCTAAGATTAAATGCAGTTTAGGAAGTCTTGGTTTGTAGAATTTCCCCTGATCTAGGTGATGATGTCCTGCAAAGACAGAGCCTCCTGTCACTTGCCACCATCTGGACAATGCAAAGCAATCCATTTGAGAGATCTGACTCTTCTCTGGCTGCTGGCTGCTTCTCTGAGTACAGACTTCCTTAGCCATACTTTCACTTCAAGTGCAGTTTTACAAGTCAGTCTGAAAAAATCACTGTGGATTCCTCCTGTGCGTTCAGAAGATTTTAACTATATCAAGTGCCATTTTAGTTTTCAATAGCACAGAAAAATCAAGTTACTTTCATCTTTCAATAATTTAAAAATGTAATCAAACAAAAAAATATTCAAGGGGTTATGTATCCAGTGCTCACCGTAATTTAAAAGCCAGTAACTCATCTGGGGGTGTTTGTCTTCAAGCAGACTAGTTGCTAAATTTAAGCTTTCTCCTATGTGATTTATGAATAAAATACTTTTTGTTCTGGTTTGGTTCTTTAGTGATTTTTGGTTTGAGGCATTTGGAGCTTTTTTCCCTGCATAAACTTAAGTCTGGGTCTGTCATAAATGATGGAAAGCTGACTTACAGTTTGTGTGCTCAACCAACAGTTTTAAAAGATCTGTTCAGAAAAAAAACTCAACAACATACTGTCAATAAAACCTCATCTTTGTTTCCTTTCTCTCTTTTCTTCTCTCAGTTCCTTTATTACTGAAGCCTGTTTAATTATTTAAAAGACTTCTCTATTGCCTTTTAATAATACATTACTCCTGCTGTGGAAAAAGTGAATCAAATTCATCTCCATGAAAACACTGAGGTATCAAAATTGAGAAAATCCTGCAACTTAGAGTGCAAGGGCTGAAATAAAATATACATAACCAAAAACAACAGAGAAGCAAAACAATGCAGCTCAATTCTGTTCCACCTGGAAGACTTGTCTTCAGCTCTGAATTTATACTTCACAAATCAAAACCATCCATATACGTGATTTTACTTTGTATTAGGGGTTATTCTAACATCCCACCACCTCAAATGTTTGCAGAGAAACAGATTATAAAACACCAGTGACAGGGCTTTGCAAAACCAAAGTCTTGGTGTGCAGAAACAAATCATGTCCTGCAGCTCAACAAAACTTGGCTTTCAGATATAAAACTCCACGGATAACTGAACAGACCTCAGAAAAAAAGTAGTAATAATTGGTTCTTAAATGGACGATTTTTGCTTCCCAACCATTGTTTTCTCCTGATTATGACAGAGTTGAAGCAGGCAGCCTGCTTCTACTCTGTTTAATTCACAGCCAAAAAAATTCTACTTGACTTTTTGAGCCTTCCAGTGCTTTTCTAAGTACGTTTTTATACTTCCACAACTAAGCAAGCCACTCTTCTCAAAGCTCTGTAACAAAGGTACTTCTTTTCCATACATTTTAAACACCAGAATATTCCATTGCATTTTGAATTATCTACCACACAAAACTGTAATCCTTTCCACTTGAACATGTGGATGAATATTTATCCTCAAATCCAGATCCACGTGCTGCATGTCTTCTATTTAGACCTTTAAACACCAAATTTCTGTGCTTGGCTAGGTACATTCACAACAGGTTTCCAGTGGAGACTCTGACAGAATGGTGAACCAGAGCTACCTAAATGTGATATGGGCCTACCCATCCAGTGAGGTAACTCTATGCATCTAGAATGTATCTTCCTAAAGAATGTATGTCTCCTGCTCCACTGCTCTCAGGCACAGATGTACTACAACATCCACGCTTAAGCTTTTCCATATCTCCAGCTACAAACTTTATTCAGTATGATGAAAAGGCTGAGAAAATTTGGATTGTTCAGCCTGTAAAAGAGAAGGCCTTGGGTAATCTAACTGCAGCCTTCCAGTCCCTGAAGGATGCCTAAATGAAAGCTGGAGAGAGACTGTATGCAAGAGCAGGTAGTGACAGGACAAGGGGGAAATGGCTTCAAACTGATAGAGGGCAGGTAGAGATTAGATATTGGGCAGAAATTCTTCACTGTGAAGTTGGTGAGGCACTGGAACAGGTTGCCCACAGAACATGTGTGGCTGCTTCATCCCTAGAAGTGCTCAAGGCCAGGCTGGATGCGGCTGTGAGCAACCTTGTCTAGTGGGACGTGTCCCTGATCATGGCAGGGGGTTGGAACTAGATGATCTTTAAGGTCTCTTCCAACCCAAGCCATTCTATGATTCCATGATTTTATGGGTGAAAAAAATCTCTCAATTTCAAACTCAGAAAACACAATCCTGTTCCACAAGAATCAACAATGTTGTTCCACAGCCTTTTCCACCAAGGGTCAGTTTCCAGATGCCACGCTTCTTGCAGCTGTGCACTTCTAACTGCTACTGTATTTGAAAGAGAGATCCTCATGAAGCCATACCCAAATGATGGTCTGCTTTGGTTTAAAAGGTTTCTGATAAACAGGCTTTGGGAATATACGTCAATTGCACAGATCTCATTTGTGTGGCAAATGTTAAAAAATACTCTTACTGTCTTTATTCAAAAGATACTGAGGATTTTTCAGCTTTTATCAAATACACAAGTACAACACCTTCCCCAAAAACTCACTATCCTTACCACCCCTGATGCAAGTGAAAGCATGCATCATTAAACCAGGGTGCACAAGGCACATGCCAGCTAATATTCTCCATTGTTAAATATTAAACAGGCACCTCTTTAAAGTATTTATTTATTCACAGAAGTCTGCTACCTGCCTCCTACATCAGAGGACTACCATGGTTTATTACAACAGATCATCCATAGGCAGTGAGCAATTTACTTTTCTCATACACCTGACCAAATATTCCTTTTGAGAATAAATACCCAGGAATGACTGATAATCCTGGCAGATTAACCTGTGAATAGAATTGGAATCAGGACATCTTATGTACACACAGATACAGTGATCTTTACCTTTCTTACCTTTCCTTGCACATCTTTCCTAACAGTCCCAAACTATACCTAGCAGCAGGTTAGCTGAATACTTCTGAATTGTTAGCTTCCTAAAATAGTCTCTGGACACTTCCAAACGGCATCCTACCAAGCATTCTGCTGTGAAAGTGTTACCCAAATGCTCAAGACTGAGGTGTAACAGTCACCTTCTTGGGAAAAAAGGCAAAGGAGGCTGTTGTATTTAATGAGTCTCAACCACAAATCGTTCTTCTGGTTTCACTGGTCTCAAGTGCACAGCTTCTAGCTAAATAAAAAATGATTGTTGTTTGTATCTAAAGAAGTCTTACAAGTTTCAATATCACATGATTAAGAAGACAATATTATTAGAGATATTTTCAGTTAAGTTCCATCTCTAAAAGAAAATTGTTTTGCTAAAAAACAACTTGAGGATAATTTTCAAAGTAGACTTTCAAAATAACTGAAGGCAAAAAAACCCACCCAATTTGCATTATTTATCTGCAGTAATTTGATACTTCTGGGGCAAGAAAATTGTGTCTGCCTGAAGATAAAAACACTCAAATTTCCAGGTCAATGGTATTAAATCAGACTGAAAAATATCTCCGGCATACACTGGTTACCCTGAAAAGCCTGCATCTGAGACCCTGCTTTTTTCTTGAGGGATACAGAAGAACAAGGGGCTTCAACTATATTTTTATTACATTGACCACTTATGGTCACTTATTCAACACAACCTATTTTTGCCCAATACACAGCTAAGCAGTTCTAGGAATGCTTCATTAAAGAAAGCCGACAGTTTTTGAGTTGTCACCTAAATTAAAGAATCCAGTAAAGCAAATACATACCTCTTCTTCACGGAAAACCAAAATTCCTACTCAGTCCCAAGTCCCTTCTACAACAAGTCTTCTCCTCAATCTGCTATATGTCTTCTGAATTATTTGTGTAATTTACTTCTTGCTTCCAGGAACACAGACTCTTTGTACACCTACAGCCGTCATTTCTCTCTTCACTGAGATATACTGTCATTATAAATCACTGTTTCAATTTCAGCCAGCCCTGAAAATTTCAGTCAGGTTCTTATCTGACATGGTACGAAAAACATTGAATGAGAAATTAAATTTTTGGTGCAAAATGGGAATCTCTATGCACTTCAACATTTAATGTATGCAGAGACCAATAAAAACAGCTGTTTTGTTCATTATATGAGCATACAAGGCGGAGTCATATCAGCACATCTCAGAAAAGTTCAATTCTGCAAGATGCACCTGGATTTTGGAGAGCAGGTGAAGCACCTTCAGGAAGAACTTGGTGCTCCCAGGATCCTCAACCTAATGTCACCAAGACTATCACAGTATTCAGTGTTACAATCAGTTAGGAACCAACAGGAAGTTCTTTGATCCTCCAGGCAATAACAGCACTTACAGACAATATGGTAAACAAAATGTTAAGAAAAAGAGTAGCGTGACCTATTTGAAAATGGGGACAGAAATAATTTTAGTTTCATAAACTCCTAAAGTTAAGTTTAAAATAATGGTTTCCCACACAAAATAATCTGGGAAGATTTCTTCCCTTACATGACTGCAAATCAATTCTGTAACAGACATAATTTTAAAAATATTTGTAGAAATAACTTTTGCAATATGGTTGTTCGGGCTTTAAGGTTCAATTAGGTTTTCTATTAAGAATCAAGAAATAAACCCCACAACACACTCATCACTGTGTTTCCAACAGCTTTGCAGGAAAAATAAAATCTGGAAGCTATATGTCTCAACCAGCTTGCATGTTTTTTCAGCATCCCAAACACCATGCTCCAAAAATCTCTTCCCATTTGTAGCATACTAGCCTTCCTCATTATGAAGAAAGATAAACAAATCAGAAGCCTGTCACAGATCTACCTGGCATGTGATCTTTTTTCACCATCTGAATTCCCTTTGCAGTAACTGAGGTGTCTTGAATAGTTCTCATGCATTCCTAGAATGTTACAATAATTCAGTCTAAAATACCAAATAACACACAAGGCGTTCTGCTTCTGCTGTTCTTCCACCCCAAAAAAACAAACCTAAACAAAAGGTGACAAAAACCATTCCACAGCAATAAAGACAAATGGAGCAATGCTCGTAGGTACTTGCCCTTGAAGTAATAACATAGCAACATGTAATAGATAATTCTTGGTCAGTAAATTTACCCTACCAGCTCTTTTCATATCAGGCATACATTTAACCCATTTAACAGGGTTTTTTTGAGTTTATTGTACAAAATAATGCAGAAAACTCATAAAACTTTAAGTAAATATTATCTTAAAGACAGCTGGAATCACAAACTGGTAGACAACCCTGATCCAAGTTAAACCTCATGCCAAAAGCACACAATTTCAGAAATGCTAGTGCTTAAATCTGAACAACTGCCTTCAATACTCAGGTTGCTGTAAATACACTTTACAGCAATAATGTCATACACTAAGGTTCGTAACGTATTTCTAGAGACTGCAAGTTGACATGCAACTTTTCTAGAATATGAATCTGATCTGAGATACCATCATAAAGAATATTACCAGATTTCTGACAACTGTTGGGACTGTTATGTGACAGAACACGAAACATAGAAAATTAAGAATTAACAAAAGCACAAAGATAGACAGTAGAAAACTGTTTGGTTGGTATTCTAAAATATATTATGGCAGTAAAAAATATAACAGCATTTGTCTCAGACAGGACATGTAAAGAGCTTCATGCAACCAATTCTTGTACAGCATACCTGGGGTCAGCAGTGTTAAATAAAGAAAAACCTGACTGTTAATGCATGTTGACTTCTCTTATGCACTCCAGAGTACAAATTTGAAACAAAGTACTTTTTCAAGAATGAGAAGAATACAATGCACCCTCCTTCACTGCCATGCATGTCACAGTTAAAGAAATTAGACACAGATCACCTGAGAGGTGAAAGCTTTGTGTACTCACATCTCCATCTAGTGGCCTCTGGTCGTCAGAATCCCTGGATGGACTGATGTCCTGCCGCATCACCCAGATAGGCTCCTTAGGTTCATCAGGGGTGTAAGGAGAACGGATGGTCCTTGTCTTCACTTCCTCAATAGCCTCTTTAATATCCTTGATGGCCAGTGAAATTGCATCTCTTTTTTCCTTGCTGTACCTCTGTACAGATTCTCCTGAGCCAGATGTAACTCGAGAACCAGATGTGAGCTGGCCATTACTTTCATGCCCACCACTGACAAGAGCCTGACCATGCTCCAAATTCTGCTCTGACTCTGGCATGTCTTCAGCTGCCTTGTCTAAGCTCTGGGAGCTCATACTCTGCTTCACCTCTGCTACAATCTGATCAATGTCCTCCTCTTGTTCATAACTATCCATTCTTGGGTAGGGTGCAAACTCTGCCTCCTTCTCAGGGCTGTCAGACTCTCCATCAGACCGTTCATCATAATGGTGAAGGCGGGCACCAAGTGCCTCCTTGCGGTAATTGTCAGCTTCCTCCCTCTCTCGCTCATACTGCTGGATGCCCTCCCTAACATCGAGATCTGGTGTGTCTCCTATTTCCTCATACACATGCTCCTGCAGCCCATAGTCAGCGTAAGCCTCAGCATACTGTTCATCCTCTCCTCGGTGGAAGAGGCGATGCGTGTAGACATAACCCGAGTAGGCTGCATTCATGGCTTCCTCATGCTCAATGGAATGGAAATGCAAGTGATTGGGCAATGTTCTGTTATGAATGGCCTCTCCATGCTCAGCTTCGGCATTCTCTGTGTACTCCTCGGACTCAGGCCTGTACTGCACTGCATATGCACTCTCATCCTCATTTTCCTGCACTCTCTCAATGTCGTAACCGTCCTCCACTGTGGCTATCACATCCCCTTCTGCAGTATCCGTGTGATTGTGGAAACCACTCTCAGTGCTGGCTGACCGAGCTAACATGCTTTCCTCCTCCTGCCCAGACAGGCCCACGTGGCTGCTGTTGGTGTGCCTTGGGTAGCGAGCTGCATACCTCTGTTCCTCCTCCACCTCTGAGTGCTCCAGGTCAGCCTCCACTGACTCATTCACTGCTCCGTTTGCTGGCTCTTCACTGATCTCCCCCTCAGGTGGTCCAACCAAATGGTTCATGGCAAGTTTTGGAGAGTAGGTCACTTATTCTGCTGACATTTTGTCTATCACAGCTGGAAAGAAATAAAAAAAACCCCTCTGATATTACTGACAATAAAAAAAAGTGGAGTTAATAAACAGAAGCAACAAAATGCATCCTTCCCAGCAGACAAACATTTGACTCAGCTCTGCAGTCAGGTAACAGACAGCACAACAGTATGATGTCTCATGCAAATGATCTCCAACAGCAGCAACCAACAACAGTACCCTTAGGGACTGCACTTCTCCCTTCCATGGACAAATTCTTTGTGGAAGTATCATTTCCAAACAGCCCCCTGGAGATGCTTGTATGCACTGCAATGGTATTGCAATGATGCTGGCATATTAAAAAAGCTAATTTTTGCCAGGAGCTGAACCATGGCAGAGACGACAGAAATATTTCACCTTTGCTCCAGCATTCTCCCCCACAGATCACTAACTCAGAGCAAAGGAAGGATGCTGTAATGTAAACCAGCAGATTTAGTCCTGTCACAGGAGTCTGCAGTTGCTCAGATACATGACAGCTATATGCAATCAATACTTCTTTAGTATGACATCTTCGGATGAGCTAGTCACCCTATGCACTTTTAAAAAATCAGTAGAAATTAAAGTGCATTCTCAGGGTGCAGTACATCTCAATCACCTATTTCTTCACCCTAGAGAAGCACACAACTAGATACAATACAGTTATCTTTCTGGAATCTACCTATAATCAGTTAAGACAGCTTCCTTCCTAAAGCATGGAGAAGACATTACTAATATTCATAACCATGATCACATTGAGACTAGTGGGATACCTCAGCCTTGCTAACTTTGAGTAAAAATACTCAAAAGGTTGTATGATTACTAAAGAGGTCTGCCAATAATAAAAAAAATATACAGGGAACAGAAACAGGCCTATCTAGCTCATAAGGTTTTATTTTTATAAAACAGCTTTTGCTATGTGGAACCTTGTCCTATGTTTTTAAGATGCATAAGGGTCATAAAGAGGACATGAAACGTCCTTTTAGCTACCTACATCAAGCCACATATCCATTAAAAAAATACACTCTAGCTTTTGACTTACTGGTAAGTACTAAAAGAACAGGTACCTATTGGAAGACTGCTAACTTGAAGGATCTATAAAAGCATGCGTCAACTGCCAACTAAAAAATTAATGTGAATGTGAAATAGAACTTGGATCAAATCTAGTAAACTGAGGCAGGGAAGCTCAGGTGACACTTTTCTGACTAAGTGAGCTCTGTGCAGAGCAGTGGGAATAACTTCCCGTGATGAGAAGCAACAGCAATTTCAGTTGCTCTCTATCAAAAAAGTTGACAGGCAGGCAAGCGAAGGTGTGCGTCACTTGCACTATACTTCCACAGGAAATCCAGAGAGTGCAGCTTCCAGCTCAGTGAACACTCCTTGTTTTTGTTACATCTAATGTTTTAGCCCTTTAAACACAGGAGTCCTTAAAAAGAAAAATTACAGTTGTAAAGTAATAGCTAATAAATACATTAGATGGACCTATAAGGATGTTGTACACAAACTAATCCCTTTTCAAAATAGCTATGAAAAAACTCGTTTTTTTCCAACTAATGGAAGTGTGTCACTAATGCTTCAGCGAAAAGATAAGGTCTTTCCCAGCTAAAACTTCCAAGACATTAGGAAAGAATGGAAAGATTACAGGTGTAACGTTGGTGTGCACCAGAACTAATAAACCAAACACTCTCCCCCCTGCCCACAGTATATGATAAGAAAGCAAGAACATTGGACAGCTTTCCACTTCTAGCCCACAAAAAGGGTGAGGATTCCAAGGTGCAACACCTCTTTGAAAAGTCCTTCCCAAGGAGGATTACAGCAGAGGAATACATTCGGTGCAGGTAGCACAGTTCTCAGTGTGAGCTGCAGATTGAGCTCTGGGTGGCAGGAGCCCCAGGCAAGAGGTTGGGGAGTGCCAACTCTTTGCATAACACAGGACATGAAGATGCTGGCACCAGCCAGGTGGATGGACAGGATGAACAGTGTGACACGGCTGGAGCCAAAGACTCCAGGAGAGAAAGTGAGACTTTGACACGCTTGGACTGTGAGGAGATAAGAGCCCAGGGGTTCCTTTGTTCAGGCTCCGAGGCTCAGAGCTTGAGCTGTTTCTGTGTTGTGGCACCGTGAATAAATGCCTTTATGGAAAGAGACATCCAAGCCTCTGCTGTGGGAAACCTGGGGTCAAACTGACCAGGAAACCTGGGCCTGTGAGAATGTGTAGGAGTCAGGTGAGGACCCATCAGGTCACTGGAGTGGTCACCATGAAGGGGCTTCGGTCCCAGCACTAACAGTCCAGTCCCTGGTGGTGGGAGTGTGACTGTCAGAGTCTCGGGAATGGTCAGGCTGGGAAGTTTCTTTAACATAGCCTGCTTTCATGGAATTAAATTATAAAATTTCCACTCTTTTCCACATAGACCGAATTAGACTAAAATAGAGGGCTGGTTAAAAAAAAACTCCCTTAAATTTGTTGAGTTCAATTAGCTCCTGAATTGTGGTTCAGTGTCATTGTCTACCGCCAGAAAAAGGGTAGTGCTAGTCAAAAGAAATGAAACTTACAGATAAACACAGGATAATGATCAACTTTCTGAAATTTTATCACATGCATCCTGATACGTCTTTAACTTAATTATGTTTTTAGAAAAGAAGGCAAAAAATCAGCTGTAAGATTACTCAAGTCAAATAAGGTATCAAGTGCCATAATTTTTATGACAAAAAAAATACTGATAATTGCTGAAAATATCCTGTTTTAGAAGTCTTAATACATGCTTGAAACATAATGAGTCTTATGGACTGATGACATCACTGACATGTCTTAGATTACAAACCATACAAAATATGGCTAAAAACCACCTGGGAGACGAATCATTATCCTTTGACAAAATTATAGCTTCCAAAGTTCCATGTGTAAAATTTTTCTCATTTAAAGAATTCCCTCAGCTTGATTTCAACTACTGATATCCCAAAACTTTCATGGTTGAGTATTTTGAAGGGATGAGGAGGAAATGTTAAGCTTTATTAAAAGCGTTTATTGAAAAATGCTCTTCTGTTTGCCTCTCCTCCTATAAATTCAATTCAAGCTTTTAATTTCGAAAACAACATTATTTATTTTGAAATTTAAAAAATTTCTTAGTTGTCTCAAAATAAGTTGACTTAGAAATCTGATCTGAATGAATGTCCTTAGGTCACGTCAGTCCCAGTAATCTTCAACAAAAAATAAGCTTCTGAGTCAAGAACATTTATTTTACTCTTTAACAATCAGTCTTTAGGACAGTGAATTAAAGAACATCTGTTAAGATTGGTGGTTAGAAGTTACTAAATTCCTGCTTATACACGGTAGCTGGAAGACTACTAAACCCCACTGTGGGGGTTAGGTTTCTTTTCTTTTGTTCCTCCTTACCTATAGAGTTTTTCCCATAAATTGCTAAGAAACATTAACTACGGGGTACTTACGTGTACTTAAGAAAAACAAAGAAGTGGCCAAGCTCAGGCATCTGGTGGCACTTCTCTTATCTGGGGGGGTTTCTCCCCGAAGGGCAGAGATACCATGAGAACTGGGCAGGTAAAGGGGAGGGGGCAGTGGCCGGCCGGGCTCTCTCGCTCGGCTTCGGAGGAGGATGCTCCGGAGCTGCTGTTTTGGGGAAAGGAGTGCCCTGCTGCCGCCGGAACCCACCTCAGTGCTGCCGCCTTCTGCCGTGGGCATCTCGGCCCTGCTGGGAGCCGGGCTGCCGCTGTCCCACCCCCGCTTCTTCAGCTCCGAGCTTTTCGCTGCCCTGTAACCCCGCAGCCTCTGCCTGCCGAGACCTCCCGCGGTTCCAGCCACAGCTCCGCAGTCTCTGATACATCTCATCTACCACCCCCGGATGTTTGCTCATTCCTGCCATCCCAGCTTGCTGTTTCAGAGAGTCCTGCTGGAGCACCGGGATCGGCTGCCCCAGGGAGTTTGTGAAGCAAATCCTCTCCTCCATCCCTTCCCATCCCGGCCTGGCCGCCATCACCGCGCGCTCCCCGAGCCCGCGCCACAGCGCCCCCTGCAGCCGCGGGGGAATCACCGCACCCGCCCTGCCCGCCGGGAGCCACCAGCGCCCCTGCCGGCCGTGAGCGGAACTGCAGCGAAGGGAAAGCGCCCGCGGCCGAGAAGGGGTCACTGGGCCCCGGCGCTGTTTGTTATCACTGCCAGAGGTGGTGCTGGTTGTTGGCTTTATTAGACATACTGCAAAGAACTGTTATTCCTGGTCTCACTTCTTTGCCTGAGAGCCCCTTAATTTCAAAATTAGAATAATTGGGAGGGAGGGGGTCTACATTTTCCATTCCAAGGGAGGCTCCTGCCTTCCTTTTCAGACACCTGTCTTTCAAACCAAGACACTCACTTATTATTTATTCTTAGCAGCACTTTCCTCAAGCAAATACAAGGTCTGCCTGATCTTTCCCACCAGACCTGCAAAAAGCACTTTATTTCCTGCAAGCAAACAAAAATCAATAACCTACATAAAATTCCATAGGCAAAGAGAATATAAGCAAGAGAGGTTATCCGACCTTGGAAATATAGACATTGCACTCATCTGAATGATATTATAGTCCCATATTAATTACCCAGAAAAGCAGCTGTGCTCTGGTAATCAAACATATTTGGGACACTGCTCTGTAAGCGCTCTTAGCTTTGCACACAGGACTTGATGGATGAATCTGTCTTCACAACAGAAAAATCAGAGGTTGATTACTACTGCAACTAACTCTTTGCTGAAGGTTAAACTACCTTCCTGTCTGAAAAGAAGAAAAAAATTAATAAATCCATATATTTCTTAAGCAACATAAAGTTGAAAGTTTAAGAATTTTTCTGTACTATTTTAAAACACCATCAAAGAGCAGACTATCATTTCAGAGCAAGACTAAAATGCATGCCAAGTTCTACTCAGGAAAAGATATGCAGTAAGAAAAGGTGAAAGTGTGGGTACTCAGATTCCAGTTTGGTCTGTGTCATGGGTTAACAAAGTGTAAATTTTGTTGAGAAGAACAGTCCAATGAGAAACCAGTTTTTTTTGATTGACAATTGGTTTAACCATTAGGAAGCAAGTTACAACTTTTGCATAATGACTCAAAAGGCCGGGTGCGGGGAGGGGCTCCCTCTTTGTTCTCCGGACGACGACCGAGGCCGGGCCTCGCTGCTGCCGGAGCCGGGCCGGGCCGGGCCAAGGCTTTAGGAGCCGCTGTCTTGCGGAGAAGCAAGCAGCATGGAGAAGAGAAAGAGCTCAGACGGAGTGCTCCTTCGCCCCTGCCCCCCTTTTCAAGCCGAAGAAACCAGCTCCTGGCTTCTAAATGTCTTAGTTCCCGCCGCCACAAGACCACGTGGGCAGCTCGGCAGCCTGAGAAGTTTAACTCTTTCTTGTCAGCCAGTGGATCTTTCTAAACCCAGCTTTTCTCTGAAAGAAGAACGAATATAGTGACTGAACTATAAAAAAACACAGCATGAAGCTAAAGTCAGTGAAGAGAGAGTAAAAAGAACTTTAAAGCAGAGGAGGAGGAGTGGCAATTCAAGCTGAACTTTTCTTGGTAATACAGAAACTGAATTGAACTATTCCTTTAAACTATGTAAAAATACGCATTTTGGGGAGGTGATTGTTTCATGTGTAGATTTCTTTTAAGCAAAGGTATTGTGTGATAGACTGAGAAAAATTGATTTAATGAGGAAAAATCCTTTGCCTTGGAGACTTAGAGTGAGATACCTTTAAAAAGACACCCCAATTTACATTTTATTGTGTGCAAAGCCCATGTTTTCAGTATTGAAATTGTGAACTGGGTAAGAAGAAGTTCTCTTAAGACAAGGTTTCTATTAAACCCAGTAAAGACTCCCATCCTAAGAAATTAATGAAAGATTATCTTAAAAATAGTAAAACTGGCTAAAGTTGCAAGTCATGTCTTTTTATGTTGAGTGAAAAAAGGTAAGAAACTTAGAAAGGGAAAGAAGGATGTTTTAGAAGTTTCATTTGTTGTTGTTGTTGTTTTTTCCTCCTATTTTATCTTTTTAGTGTGTATTAATAAACTATCTTTATAATTTAAAGATAAGCCTGTTTTGCTCTTTGCATTCTCCCAGACACATAAAATATAGTAAGTGATGAAACCATCACATTAATTAGTGCGTTAGCCGGGAAATCGAACCCAAAACCATCACAGTCTGTTATCTCTTGCCCAAGTCCAGATGAATAATTGTTTAATTTCTTGTATACACAGGCAGAAAGGAAACAATTCCTATTATTATTATTATTACTATTATTATTATAAATATTACTTCAAGAGTTTATTTTGTAAGAGCATTATGTGTCTTATTTCCACTGTTTAATGTTGACTTGAATAAAAGCTCACACTCTTGATACGTCTGTATACTGTAGTTACTGTCTCAAAACAAAACTGTGTGCCCCATGGAACCAAGACTACATACACACATACACACATTTTTCTGTCACATAAAGGACAACAGGATAACTCAGGAAGGGACCACAGGATGTCTCCAGTCCAACCCTGCCCATAGCACAGCCAGCTTTGAGCTAAGACCAGGTTTCTCAAGGCCTTATCCAGTTGGTATCTGATAAGCTCCAAGACTGGTGATTACAACAGCTTGTCTGGGCCCCAGCACCAGTGCCGGACTGTCCTTGCAGAAAAATGTTTCTTCCTTATAGTCAGTTTTAATTTCCCCCGTTTCAGCATGCTTCAGCTGCCTCTAACTCTCCCCCCCACCACACACTACTGTGAGGAGCCTGGCTGCATCTCCCCTATCCCATGGGCTGTTGAGATGGAAGCCATCCCTCCTCCCAGCTGAAGCAGCCCTGGTTCTCCAGCTGCTCCTGTGTCCCTTGTGGCTTGCCATCACTACCCACCAGTATCATACTTGTATCAGGGACTCAAAAGGGAGGCAGAACCCAGGTGGGTTCTGTCACACTCTGAGCAGAGGAGATGGTTCTTATCCTACCCTGGCTCCCAGAGATATCCTATCTCTGTCTCACACTGCCCCAGGCGCTGCTGACTCTTATTTTGCTGTCTGGGCCTTGTCCCAGATCTGCTACTTGTTCCCATCAGACTTAGCCTGTATCATCATGAGGGGAATTTACATATATACTTTTTTTTTTTGTAATCAATTATTTAATTTATAAGATGCATAATTGCTTCCTTTTATTATGCAAGGATGATGATAATAATCAATGTTATTGTTTATTATTAATAATTCTAACTACCAAGTAATTATAAATACTAAATTGAAAAATATTATTATTAATAATAATATTTATTTCCTTTTATTTATGGAGCAAAATAGTTTTGTCTTCCTTAAAATGCTTCAGCCACATTTACCCATGTCTTCCATGGAAAATAGCTATTCCTTTAACATACTTACACATTACTCCAAATGACACTAAGAATACAGAGACTTCTGACTGAATTTTCAAAGGCATCCCAACTCAAGTGGAAGTCTTCTTCGCACACTCTCTGAGGAATTTTCTAAAGCGCCTCTGTGTTTCCTGACTTTAGCAATACACCCATGTTCCACATGTATCCATCTCAACAAGACATATGAATGCAAACTGTGTCTCAAAAAACCAACATAGTCTTTTAGCAAACAGATGACTTTGAGAACCACCTTAATTTTTTTTTCTTTAAAGAGGTCTCTATGGTAGGAAATTTCTGAGAATTTAAAAACATATGCAATGCCCAGTTTGAAGGAGTTCTCCTACTATATTAGGTAACTCTCTTTTCTGAACTGCAACCTGCTTGGGAAACCTCACTGCTTCTATTGCCACGTGCTAAGTAAGCTCATCCAAAACAGTTTTAAATAAAGAAGCTGTGAAACTTATATTTCTTGCCAGTCAGCAAAAGCAGCACCGAAAATGACATTAACATCCCACCACATGCACACATACACATACTGGCTCATAATAAAGAGGCTGAAAAACTGTGAACACTTACAGTAACTATAAAGCAGAAAAGCTGCATGCACAATATTGCTCTGTACACAAGAACTCACAACTTTTGTTAATAGTAGACAGATCTAGAATTACCAGCATTAAGAGCACTCAAAACACATTACACTTTTCTCCCCTTCCAATTCACATCTTATTTAAAGCTAAAATATACTCCTGAGCAAGAAACATCATTCAGTAATCTTCAATGCAGACAATCCAGATCTCATAAATACTTTAGGGCTCTGGAGACAGGGAATGCTCTGATTCGAAAAGGAACAGATCCTTCTCACCACCTAACACTGAAGTCCTGCCTGCACAAGAAGTAGAGGCAATACACGGATGGACGCCATCCACTTGCTGCCAGAGGAAGGTTAACAGATACTATGGCCCAAACAGACGAAATTAACCTAGCACTAGAGAAACATCTTGACAAGGAACCACAGGCAACCTCCACGGTGAAGTGCAACAATCGGACACACAAAACCAAAAACACTTTCAAAAATACATCACAAATCCCAGATCATAAGTTGTTGAGGGAATAAAACTGCCTGTTGTCACCATCAAAAGGATTAAGCTTCCTAAGTAATAGTCCTATTAACAGCTAAACTACGGAACTTTGGGGTTTTCTTTCACTCTGGTGTCATTTTCTGACATATTACTGCTAGGTTTACTCATGGGTGTTAGGTCTTGCATCTTTAATTAGCAGACAGATAATCTAAAACTTTGAATGCTGGAATTGTTACTCTGGTATTCAAATCACAATTAAAATCAATCAAATAAATTTTCAAAGGAGAATGAAAAATTTAAATAGTACCTAAGCAGTGTCAGAGTATCACAGCATTCAAAATCAGTATTACAATGTGAAACTAAGGTCTATTAGAAGCACAACTACGAAAAGTGAACCTATACCAAATCTAAGTTCATGGCTGTTTGTAATTTACCATTCTTTCTCCTCTGTGTAAAAGGGCAGAACTATCCCAGAGAATACAGTATAAAATGCTGGCTCCCCAGTGATGAAATCTGAATTCAAATTATCTTTACACTAGTGACATTTTTACAGCAAAGAAGACTATCTTTTTGTCTCTATTTGAACAAAGAGGGATTAGATCTAACCTACCAAAAGGAAAAAAAGAAAAAAATCAGCCCAGCAAGCCCAATACCCTTTCCATCCCCTTAAGAGTCATTAATAGTGCATAAATAAATGCACTATTAATGCGTAAATGTAGACAGAATTAAATTGTATGATCCAGTGAACTGCAGGGCATGGCTACCTTCAGGGTTATTAAGAAGGCCTCAAGCCTTATTTACAGAGTAAGAACACGTATGTCCAAAAAACATTTGGATTTTCCTCTTCTGGTTACACATAAAGACTTGATCAAAACTTTCTAGCTGTAAAAGTCTTGCTCAGCTGCATTCTAGGACAGTGTTGGTACATCTTGGACACAAGTCAGACAGAGCAGTCATTGAATTCCCCCTCAATTTTCCCTCCCTAAAATACCAATTAAAAAAAAAAAACAAACCATCAACTTTACAGGAAACAAAGTTTTCGAGTGACTTACACTCTAGCTTTTTGAATTCTTTTATGCAATCCATCCCCAGGTTGTGTTAGGTACACAGAAGCATCTGGACGGTGTTGAGACCACTTACAGGATTTAAGAAAAGATGAAGGGTTTGCTAGAACGTGATAGAAGGCTTTTCAGCAAATACACAGTTTTAAGGAATACCAAGGTAAACAAAAGACAGTGAAGTCTAGCTAGTCTCATCTAGCTAGTCTCATCAGCCTCATCAGCTTCTTCAGCTTAGTCACAGAACAGAGTTTCAACTCATGGAAACAGTAAAGAAATAGTGCCGAAACTCTAATAACTTCTGTCACTCAATCAGCAAATGCATTTGTTCTGAGAGACTCATTATTGCCTGAGAATTTCAAGCTAAGGATATTTCCTCATGAAAAGCAATCATGGTTCAGACAGCATAGAATTAACAGATCTGATCCTCCTTTAATTAATTTTATTTTACAAGTTCCAAAGGAGCTATACCTGAATTAAGCTTAAAAATTGGGATAGATAGGATACAGAACTTGCTTGCCTTTCACGTACTTAAAAACGTACAACTGCCTGGCAACTGTAACACACAGTTACCGAAAACACTGGATTACACAAACCCCAACCCCCCACCCTATTTTTATACTAGGTAAAGGAAACACCTTAAAATAGACAGCTATTATTTAAATTTTTATTTTTATTAGACTTGCACTTTACTACATGTCTTTTTGACAATGACTTTTCCAAGTCTTTCTCTGAGAAAGTCATTGTCAAAGACAATAGGTAGGATGTGGAGGTATTATTCAGAGTGGCGAAGTATGAGCCAGACAGAGAGATGAGACAGCTAAAATTTCCAAGTATTTGGCCATGAGCATGCAAGTTCTTACCAATTGGGAAAAAGCAGCTAATACTTTCCATTTACAACACAGTAAGCTTTTAAAGGACCTGATATATATCTGGACTACATTAGTGAGAAGAAGGTTTTAAGTACTAGCTAGTTAGTATCTTATTTCTGAGTGACAGCAAGACATCAGGTATCTGCCTCCATTCACAGATATTAAGTAAGCAAGAGCATGTAAGGGCTGTGAGCTAGCAAAAACACATGAAGGAACAGTGAAATCCCACCAACAAAGGTACTTAATTTAAAGATTATGGTCACAACTAAAGTTAAAAAAAAAAAAAAAGGCAAACCTTAGTGGTTTCAAACCACAATATTCCTGGAATTAAATGCTACTTCAACAGATTCAGTCTTCTAGGTATACTTGTAGGTCTATAGCAGTGGAAAAAAAATCATAAGAAACAAGAACTATGGCACAAAATAATAGATGCAAAGGAGGAGGAAGTAGGAATGCACAGATGCAGGTTACGGGAGATTACAATTAACTTTTTTCTACTCCCTATGCCTTCTACTCTATTTTTTGTTGCCATTTTAGCCCACATAATAAGCCCAAACACATCTCTAACCATCAACTTCCACTAACACATGCAGATCATTTTGGTATTTCTGTTTCAAGGAGAAGCAGCTGATTCAGTCCACATTAAAAAAGGACAATCAAACTGGACTACACAGTCCAGTTCACAAGTTTCCAAAGACTCGAAGGAAAACTGATGTGCCACTTGTATTTTCTCACAGATTGACAGCTGTGTTACAGTGCCCTACCACAGAGATAGCCTCGCAGTCACCTCCAAAACCGTATGTGACGATGTCGTACATTTACTTCCAAGCATAGTCCTGAGGGAAGAGGTAAAAAACTCTCCAGCACAATCTTCCACTGTTACAACCTTTCTGAAATGCTGTGGCCGCTTGTCAGCACTTCAGCAGATGTACCACAAGGCATGACACACCAGATTTTCATTAGCACGAGTGGCCTGTGTGGCTAGACCAGCACCTACCTGCATTTGACTGGCCTCACCACACATGTCTGCCTGCTCCAGTCTCCCCAAACGAATTGTTTTCCTAGCTTGTAACATCAGCCATTTCTGTGCCTTCCATGAATTTGAAGGCAAGATACAGCCTATGCTGCCCCCCAGAGCCAATGAGACAAGGGTTACTCATCCAAACAGGGCAGACATCAGCATCACTCGTTTCTCTGAACTGAGGAGGATCTTGACTAAGACATACTTTTTCAGAACAAGCACATTCCTGTTACTGGAAATAGCTGCTCCAAGACGACTACACATGAAATCTGTTCCCCACACATAATTAAACCCTAATGAAGGCTGGAATTTCTCCACATCTGCAGCTCACAAGAGAATCTGAGGAGTATCAGTAATTGCACTGTACACAGCTCAGGGTCCTCAGATGTGCAGCTTAGAAATTACAGTCTGAGCAGGGAAATGGGAGTGATGCCTGGGAGTGAGCCACTGGGGTCCCATCAGGTTAAGAAAAAAAAAATCTGTTGATGCTAATCAAGTTAACTACATCACACACACTAGTGCCAGACCATGCAAATCAAAAGCAGATGCATTCTGTAAAAGGCACAATGCTTCCCATACACTTGCCAGGATCTACCTGCTAGGGAAACAAACTGACACAGTAACACAGGAGAGTTTGGTAGAAAACGAAGAAAATTGAGGAGTCATCAAGCACACTTTTCACATCTCTATGCAGTATTTACAGCAAGAACCTCCACACAGACCAGTCCCAGTCAGGACATACAGACAAGAGGTAAAAGGATATAGTGTACCAGCATTTAAAGATGGAGTCACAGGCAAAACAGAACATAAATTAAAAATTTCCTAAACACACATAATGCGGCAGTTGACTAGTTTTAAAAATTATTTGTATCCTGCCCCACAGTGCTTTTGTCTACTTTCGAAAGAGAATCAACACCCAAAAGAACTCAGATGGCTCACATTTCTGCAAATGTTATTTTTTCTTCTCTTACATAGCAATACTTAGATTTTAGTAGAAGCGTGTATTCCGCTTAAAATATTTTATTATGCCTTTTTAACATTATAAAATCCTTCTATGTTATTAACACATTCAACCAGTTGAATGACAGTAGAGAAAAGTGGCAACTAAAAAAGGTGATTCCAAGGTAAAACATATTTAACATGAATTAAAGGAAGAACAGAACAATCCTGAAATGTTTCAACACTTGAAGTACTTAAAAGTATTTAGCGATTCATTGGTTAGTATTTTTCTCCTTTTTGATTGCAGACAGTCAATGGCTCCTTTCACTTATCCTCAGAAGTTATTATTAAGGCAACATATTTCAAAGCACCCATAACCCTTTCTCTACAGAAAACAGGAGCCCTAATTATTTTGCTTTGTTATATTTTATGAAGAGAAGATAAGATATCTTGTAAATGTTCCATTAAACCTAGATAAGAGGGATTCTATAATTCCAGGGAATCATGTACTTGAAATTATTCTGTTTGGTATTTTTTTATTCCTTTTCGAGGAAGGCCCACTCTTCCTATAACAGAACGTATTTCTCATCTGCGATCCAGGCTTAACTGGTATTCTAGGCTCTACCCTTTGGTGGTATTTAACTCAAAATCTATGCCCTGGTCTCTGTTATCCATCAGGCAAAGCATTGGTCTGACATCTCTTCAAATACCTGAACTTTGCATACATGACATTATAAGAATGCACATGCTAATGTCCCTTTTCTTTGCTGTACAACAGCATCCTTTCATTTTTAGATTCTTAAATTTAAGACAAAAAGTACGGAGGATGCGACCTCTCTCATGCTTTAAACATACTTTAAAATGAAAGTAGGAAGTCACTGAATTAACTTTACACATGAAACTAGATCTTAAAAGCAATGAAAATAAAGAAAACTATCTATTTCTCATAGCTTTGTAGGATGCTACAGGATTATTTTAAGATGACCACTTTACTACAGAATTCAAAACCATGTTTCAAATTAGTCAGGCATATGGCTACTCTCAGTATTAAGTTCCATGAACTTCTCTGGACAAGTAAACTTTTAGCTTTACAGAAGTTCTAAAACCCATGATGATCAGTAAATCCAACCTCCTAAAAAGCACAAACCATTATGATCCCCTGAGTTCTTTCATGCTTGAACTCCAGCACAGACCATTTAGAAAGCAACTTCCAAAGTTTGTCAACCCACAACATTCCATTATTCTACAGAGAACGTATATTAGACTACCATGCTACAAGTATTAGACGTTCACTTCACTTTTTAAAATATTTACACAACATACTCTTCCTTATAGTCTTCTGAAACCCTGCCGTAAGGGCTACTTATAACCAGGAGTCCAAAATGCTCTTCTAGCCACACACTTCTAAACATGTTAAATGAGTCACCTGAATAGAACAACTTTTATATGTAAATGCAGCTGATCAACAGTAGGAATTTTACACAACCAAGTTTCAAGACTTTTAGAAGTTCAGGCCAGTTTTCAAACTGCTGACAGTTACTTGTGCAGATCCTGAGCTCAAATACACATCACCCAAGCTCTGGAACTAAAAGTGAATCACTACAAGCTGAATGTTTCAAAATTTTGATTAAAGCCATGACTAAAAAAATTAAAATTAGTCCTGGGAAAACAGTGATGGATCTTTCAGGCCTATGACCAAGGGTTTGGCTTTTCTGAAAGTCTCTGAACTTCTAACTCTCACCAGTTCTAGAGGGGAAAAAAAGCCTAAAAAACAACAGAAACAGAGAGGAAGGCAAGGAGTGTGGAAAAAAATCTGCAGTTTGCAAGAATGAATAGATTATCTTATACACTTGTCAGAGACAGTTTCTCAGAGTGGGTTTACCTGTGTGTTTCAACTTGGATCCGAACCACACTTTTGAATGCAATTTGTGATGGTCCCCATAGACTGTACTTCAGTACACACTGTGGAGCAGACTTGAAAATCACATAATAGATTTCTTCCAAACAACCATCAGAATTGGCAGAAGAGAGGTTTTGAGCTAAGGAATGCATGCGAATAGCTGCAAAATAGATACATCTAACATAACAGCAAAATCCTAGCAGAAAAAGAAATCATTGTAGCAACAGAGAAACTGATACATTATTAAAAACACCCCAAACATAGAATATCCCTTTCCTCCCCAAAAGTTCAAATAAAACCCAACCCAAACCAACCCAATTCAAACAGGAAAAAACTCCAAAACCCCAAAACCCAAATCCAATAAAAAAACAGTAAAACCACCTAAAAAATTCTTCGTACTATGTCATTTAATTCTGCACGGTTTAAGAATCTAAGTAACAAACATAGTTTAGCAAACCAGGCAAGCTGAAAAGCCAAATACAGATTTATTTTACAGCTTATACAAGTAAGAGCTTGCAAATATTTGGAGGGCTCACCCAGGAAACCTGAATATTACACTGAAAAGAAAATTAAAAAAATATCAGCAGAGATGTTCAAGGTGCAACAAAGAAAAGCCATCAGGCTCAAAGTCAATAATCCATACCTGCTGCAAAGAACTAAGCTACCAAAAAAACATTGAAGGAAAATAAGCAGGAGAGAGTTTGTTGGTGCCCCACAACAGCAGAACAACAGCACCTGAGCAACTACAAAACAGAGCAGCCAAAGGCTGCTGAGCAGCAATAATAACTCCCTTGGCTCCCACCCATGGCAAGTGCAGCCAAGTCCCATCCCCACACATTTCCCATGTCCCAGAGAGGTTGGCCTCTGTACCACCACAGTCCAGGTTTTCCTCACCTCAGACTCATTTCTGCATAACAGAAAATGCAGCTGTGGCTCTCTTTGCACTGTTTTGCCCAGAGGAATCTGAACTCCGCAAAATAACAGACTTAAAGACACATGGAAACAACCTGTTCCCGTTCCCACCCACCTCCACCCCACAAATAACTCTTTTGGTCATAAACCAGGCAACTCCTCCTATGCACGCACACGTATGGCGGAAGATGGGTCCCTTCTGTGAGAGCCCAGCTGGCAGTGGGGACAGCAGAAGTCCATGTCTGGACCAAGACTTGCAGCACCAGCTGGTGCTGGGGCTTTGCCAACCACAGACCTAAGCACTCAGATGACAGTACTGAAGCACCATCTGCAAGCACGTTAGCTTCCTGGATTTCCTACCAAGTTGGTGGGCTTGTTATGTTTTTTCCAATAAAAAATGCAAAAGGCCTTGGTCCCAAGGCCTGCGTTTCCTCCCCTCACCTCACCCAAAGACCCTGCCCAGAGTCTCATGCAGTTGCACTGGTCTCTTCTGCCAAACCCCAAAACCCCCAACTCTGCATCCTCTAAGCAAACCCAAGGCTATCCAGAGCTCTTCAGCTGCACATTGCCATAACCGACTCTAGGCTCTAAGCTTCACAATACAAACACTTGCCAAATTTGAGTCATAATTTAAGAAGAAACTACCTCACTTTTCCGTCCTGAACTACAGCTGTTCTGCATGGGATGTAGTGTCGACACGGGGTGCAGTGCTCTACTCCAGGAAAGAGAAGGTGGAAGAGTCAGAAATGAAGAGTAAAGTTGAGCATGGGAAAAGGTGAGGGGGGAGAGCAAGGAGAGTGGCTTTACCTTTTGTTCTTGCTTCTCACCAAGCAACTCAATTTTAATTGGCAATAAGTTAATTTTCCCCAAATCAAATCTACTTTGCTCATGACAGCAAATGGAAATCCCCCTCTTTATCTCAATTCACAAGCCTTTCCATCTTATTTTCTCCCCAGTATCCTGTTGAGGAGGAGGATTGAGAGAGAGGCAAGGAGACAGCAGGCGGGCAAGTTCAATCAACCACAAGCTCAATGAAAGAAAAGAACTATTACGAAAACAGAATTGACATATATTCAACTCTCTTCAATTTAATGCAAATATGGGGAAAACCAACTTCACGTGAGTAGATATACAGATAAACCGTACCCTGGGAAGGTTTGTAGCCATCTTTTCCCCTTTGCCTCCCGGGCAGCGCCACCCGGGGAGACAGCGGGGGCCATTTTCCCTTTGTCTCCCCCTGGTAGGCACCACCTTGGAAGGTGTATTTCTGCCACTTTGGGTTTCTCTTTGTTCTGGGGGCGTTTCTGAGATTTAGCAGTTCTGCATCTCAGGATCATTCACTGGTTTTTTTTTTTTTTGCTTGTTGCGGTTTTGCTTGTTAGTAAACTGCTATTTTTGACTCTCATCAACTTACTCATATTTCTCCTCATTGGTGGAATGGGACTGATTGAAACCAAGGAGAGGTAACTCACTTTTAAAGTGTTCACCTCTTTAAATTGTCCTAAACCAAGAAAGACAGATATGTTGCTGGTCTTCTTCTCACCCTCCAATTGTCTCAGCACTGAAAAGCCCGTTTTACAGACCACTCTGCAGCAGTAAAGCAAAAAAGCCTCTGAAATCATCTTGCCTGGCTTATTATACCACACTAACATCAGCAATTTAAATCCTCAAAATTCTTATCTACACTCTTGTCTATTTTACTTGGTGCTGTCTTAAATAAAATGTAAATGGAGAGCCCTTTGCCTATACTTTTGTAGACTTCCATTTCTAATGACAGTTTCTGTCACAAGACACTCAAACATTGAGTGACACCTTTCTACCCAATGTAGGACTATGAAATAGGCAAAACCATTATGCCTTCAATAAATAATATATTCAAAAATAGCCTAGAGAAGCCACCACAGACCCTTGTGGTTCTTGCAAGTTTCGTGATCACAGCTATGGAGGATACTTTGCCTTTTTAAAAACGAAGTTTCTCTGGATTTTTTTGATGCAGCAGAACACGCATACTATAATCTACAATACTCCCAAAATCTTTTAGAGTTGCTCTACAGTACTGTTACCTTCAACTACCTTTGAGGACAAAGTGTTACCTAAGCAGAATTAGAAAAAGATGTCTAATTCTACCTTAATAGAATTACAAAGAAATCCAAACTTAGAATTAACTTCCAGAATTCAAAAATCAAATGATTTTGAGCCCACATTTATTTTATCCTTTCCTATGAGATTTACAATGTTTTGCATTAGTTAAGGAAACTGCTGAACTGCAGGCATTACACTGTCCTAAAAATAGACACTATAGAGAATATCATATCATATCATATCATATCATATCATATCATATATCGCAGTTGTTATATTATTTTTAAAAATATTAATCCTTATATATTATTAATTTCATTTAATATACATTTACATAGTTTAAAGAATATTATAATATAACACTTACTACTTTTTACTGATTGGATTTTTTAAAAATAAACTGTATTAACTGAGAATACCTGGCTGCATCACTGATAATATAACAGATATTATTTATGTCCCAGGAGAACAACACTAATAAAACTAACAACTTAGCCCAATGTTAACGTACTGACTACTGAGTAAAAGCTTCTTAACATCCTATGGAGCTATGCAGAGAATTCCACACTAGTCCAAAATCCCAACTTTAGTTCTGCTTTTCTTGTCAGGAATATCACACTATAAAAAATGCTAAGCTGATGTCCATATCTGATGAATTAAACAACTTCTCAGTTAAACTAAATAATGTATTATATCTAACTTCTGTTGTAAAATATCTTTTTTTTTACAAATCAATTTACAGTTTGAAAAGGCCAGCTAGTTTATTAAGAATTATTTTCATGTAAGTTGTTAGGTTATACTTGGAGTGTCTTTTCATTAACAGGATAAAGAATCACTGGTGCAACTTGGAAATTATTGATATATTCATGCAACTGGAGCAGACTAACAACTTCCTTGACTAAAACCCACAGACTTGTTCTTATTCCAATATGTGGTATCTGGTACAGTCAGGATACTAAATTTTCAGAAATAATGTTACCCACTTTGCAAGGGGAAATCAGCTTCTCCTTCAAATCTGTTCCTAAACATTTCAATGATTCTGCATTTCTTTAAATAACAAGAGGAATTATTTTGTGACTATGCATTAATTCAGAAAAAAGAAAATCAAGTAACAAAACCAACCAACTAAAGCACTTCCTAAAAGCTTCTGTTTGTAAAAAATAGTTCCTAGTACACCTCAGAGTAGCATGTCAGCAACTCTTGCTCCAAACAGACTGACAGATACAGGTATAGGATTCTGTCTGCAAACGTATCATTATAAAAATGTGTCTCAGGTCTCTGCAATCCAAGCAGGTAGACAAAAACAAACAAACAAACAAACAAATGAAAGAACAACCAAAAAAAAAACCCCAAAAAACCCCACAAAACCACAGCAACCACCCAATTAAATCTACATCTGTAAAAACCTTTTGGCCCTATACTCGCATGGTGGTGATTTGCGGATTTACCAGAAACAAGATTTTCTTGCTTATTAAAAAATTTATAAGCATCTGTACAGCAAGAAAACTAAAGAATTTCAGTTCTGCATCTTTCACTGATACACCACATAATTTCCTAGCAAATTGAACAGAACGACTTCAGTGAGAAATGGATGGTATGTAAAGGAAATTATAAGAGATGAATGCAGAGTACACTGTCTTACAATAACATAGGCCCTAGCAAGGACCCATGACAGCCCACAGTGAAAGTGTGAAAAACAGGGTACCCTGCTGCTCTGGCACATGCTCCAGCACAGATGGCAAGAACCCCATCATGAGGAATTAGATCAAGGTAGAAATCTAAAACAGAAAAATTCTGTGCAGTAATTTAAAAACATAAACTAAACCCAAGCACCATAAGATAGTAATAATGCATGAATTTTGGACTGCCAAGCCACCCACACTGAAGCACTCTTTTTGAAAATAAGGCTTATGTTGCCCATAGAACAACATAAATTATGAAATCTGCGTATGGATGTAGCAAAACTGGGACCAATGACAAAAAGGCAATTATGAGGGGGCTGTTTTCTTCTGAAAAGTTTTGGCAGAGACAAGAAGCTAAATGAAAGGCTCAGCCCAAACTCAGAAAAAAACCAGAGACTATCATAGCAAATAAAGAATAAAATGCCAAATCAAGGGGAGAAAAAGGAAGGTAGGTCTTCCACTGTGTGGATGCCTCTACGTGGTAGTCATGCTAACATGTGGATTCAAGTCCACAAGGAGGATGGAAGAAAACCTATTGGATGACATACTGGACTCTTAATCAGGTTTTGGTCTTAATGTTGTTTGTTCCTATTTTCTGAGGTTTGGGGATGGGAGGAGAAGGGCACCTATGGAGGATTTACACCTCAGTACCTAGGAAACTGTAATTCAGTAGTAATCACATATGTGATTCCTCAGAATCTGCACTCTGTATCATTACAGAATTGTAAACCTGTATACTTGATTGCGTAGATTATAGATTATTCTGCGCAGACTATTTTGCTGCTCCACCGGTGTACTCTCTGAGCGTTCATTAATCCATAAATATCCCGACCCCTCGCACCAGCCATGGCCGCGATACAGCCAGACTGCGCCTCACAAAAGGAGGAGGGGCTTGGCTGCGCACAGCAAACGCCAGCCAATCTCTGACGGCAGCGTACGCAGGCAGCTATTGGCCAGTGAGCTGGGCGGTAACCGACCGCAGCCAATCAGGTTCCGAGGCGGAGCCGTGAATAGCCTATATAAGGGCTGTGCGCGCCATTAAACGCTCTCTGCTGCACAAACCTTGGAGTGTTGTGTCCTCTTCATCTCCCCTGACTGCGACAACCAGCTAAGTCTGAAGTCTCCATTCTAAAGACAGGTGTGTCAAATCTTGACAGCAACAGAAAACTATTCACACAGCAATTTTTCTTATGTTCTTCTACTGTGTATGAGCAAGGCCGTGTGATAAAATCCAAGGGTCACAAAGCAGCCTCACCTTCTGCCCAGTCCAGCAAGATCTATTTTCCTCTAACAATGTAGTATTAAACCAAACCAACCTGATACGGAAGCAGTGCACTGCTCTCCTATGAAGATAGATCAAAATCAGGTTTACTCATATTACTATGTACTAAAAATTACTAAGTAAAAAACATACTAACAAGTAGGGAGCAACATAAGAATCCAATTTTTTCCATTAAGACTAACAAAGAAATAGGTAGCTGCAAAGCTTATGCGATTTCTATTATAAAGTTTGTGCCACTGCTTAAAGGTTGTAGAATTTTTGTTGGTTGTTTTTGTACTGAGGCAGAAAGAGATGATTGAAGAATACAGAGAGCAGTCAGAAATTCTTGATTTCTATCTAATTCTTTCCTTCATGACAGTGGGCAAGTCACAGAAAAATCTCTCCTTTATTGCAAAGAGCATGACTCAAAAACTTACCAAGCTATTAGACTGAAGTGAAAATTAATCAGTGCTTATTTATAGTAAATTCCTAAAATGAAAAATTTGATTCAGCAAGGAATTCTAAAACAACACAGGACTGGCAACATGAAATACAGTGGGAAGATGAAGAGACAGTTTTTTTGAAATAGTTTCTCTAAGCACAGGGAACAGTTACTCTCAATTTTCTTCATCTATTTTATTTTTGTAGCAGAAAAAAAAACCAACAAAAAAAAAAACACACCAAAAAAAACCACCCACAAAAAAAAACAACAAACCAACCTAAAATAAGGTCAGTTGTGGTGATACAAAAAGAGATGCTGCAGAAGGCAGTCTCCCTTCTAACAGGTTACAGCTGTGTTAATTATCTAAGAGTAGAAACACCTTGCCCTCACAGCCTTGGGCATGATAAGTAGTGAGTTAACTGAGTTGGAGTTAGTTGGAGTCTGCTCGTCGTGCTGTGAAGACCCAGGGACAGGAGGTCGTGGCAAGGGCCAGAGAAGGTAAGACAATGTAAGATATTGTACTTAGGATAGACAGGGTTAGGTGGCCGTGCTAGGGGCAGGATGGAGCCGGACTCGGAACAGAAGAAGAGAGACAATGCCGGAGCTATGTGGAGCTGCTCTTAGAAGCTACAGAGGGAAGATATGAGAGACAAGGTGAATAACAAGATACAGATATGTGAAGCCTTCTGATGATTTCGGTGAAGCACCTCGAGTGTCTGTGTCAATGTCGACTGGCACACATGCCAGCGACTGCGACAGTCAGTCTTCTTAAAACACTGAGTTTATAAATACAGAAACTATGTCATCCTGAAACAAATCTCCTGAAGATAATCATCTGGGAGAATTTATGAGAAATGTGTACTTAGTACATAAATGCACACAGCAGCAATAATTAAATTAATAACACATGTCTGGAGCATGTTAATTATATGTGATGTGAATTTTTCATTTCAATTTAAATCAGGCATACTGCAGCAGACAGATTTAAGTATATATATAGATTATTTATATAACTATAAGATGTATTATCAAATTCTCTCCACACCCTAAGGGAAATGCAGGAAGCTAGGAACAGAATTAATTTATTGTCTTTAAATCAAACTGGGTAGCACTTGAAATAAGGTATGCTTGTAAGATGTCACAAATGGAGGAAGTGAGTTGAATTACTCTTCGTGATGCAAGACCGTAATGTCCTCCAAGTTTTAAATAGCTGGTGGCCAACCTGAGCAGTGCACTTCTGTGTTTGAAACTGATGCTATATTTTTCAGCAAAAGAACAGAAATTCTCAGTTTGTACACATTTACATTTAGGAGTGTTTGTACATTTAGGACTACTTGGGCAGTTCTATTTGCTGCAGTCTTGCTGAAGCAAATGGGCAACAGGAAGAGGTCACATTGCTTGTAAATGTTTTTAGGTATTACAAGAGGCACATTGAATGGCAGAGATCTATCCAGCAGTTTTACACTGTTCCACTCGCTGCAGGGCAGATCCAGATTCTTTTGAGAAGGATCACAGACCAAAATACAGACTGATACCTTTAATCCATGTATGCTGCTTATCTCATCTTGGAACTACTTTGCAAGAAAAACTGGCAGGGGCTTCAACAAGAACTCCAGGAGTGGCCATTGGCTTTCTCATGTGCTATAAAAGATTTAATATCCAAGTTCTTTTTCCTTCAAAAAAAATGCTTGAAAAATTTACTTGAAAGTAGCGAATCTTTCTTCTATTAGAATTCAAAATTGGAATTTTATTAAGTCCACTCAGCTCAGCAGAGTGAGGTACCAACAGGAAAGGCTGAAAAACTTCCAAACATAGGTTTTGCATTAACAATGCCATCTTGCAACTCATTAAAAAAGACTACATAGTTTTTGAGATATAAGATTTAAAAAAACCCTACCATCTCACAGACACTGGCCTCGAAATACTGGCTAAATTCAACTTGGTTGAATTTTACCAGGGATTAAAATTATCTGCTCTAAATAACTTATTTTCTTCACAGACAGCTAGGGAGGCAAGCTTCCAGGAGAGTTTGCTCCTGGAAAAAAGGGTCAGATCATTCCCTCTGAACAGTAATCACAGCAAATCAGTCCCTGCTTCTTAACTAGCCATGTAATCCCAAGGGATTGACCTTTGGTGGAACGGTAACGGGCAGCATACCAGGTGGCTTCCTGAAACGCAGACTGCTATTTCATAAGGCAAACTTGTGTACTGTCCCCAGAGATGGCACATGATCCAAGGTACGAACAACAGGCTGTCATGCACACATCTGCTTTCTCAGATCTAAATGCACATGCAGATATGAAATGTAGCTTACATTTTAACTATTAAGGATCAAAAGCTGCTGCCACACTGGCAGGTAGCATAACCAGTGTACAGACAACCATGCTGTATGGGAAAGTCCATCCATTTCATATTTCTCAAATGCAGCTGACACAAAATAACCTCAATCTACAAACTCCCCAGCAACATCAGCCATGCAAGTGGACCCTGCAGCCCATGCTACCAACAAGCGAGTCTCCATGTATACACGAAGGGATCTGCTCCTGTAGTCCTTCTTTTTATCCAACAGCCCAACAAGCCATGAACCTTCCACTGCACGGCACCTAGCTCAACACAAGACAAATACAAACACACTGGCAAAAATGAGTTGGGGGTTTCTCAGCTAATTTTAAATACACCTTCACAATACACTTTTCACAGGTGTCCTGCGGAGACTCAAAGGGTAAATAAATACCAGGGGTTTAGTTTGAAATACTTTCAGTGTGAAGCAGCTTAAATACAGTACAGTGAAAAATGCTGTGGAAGTTCCTTGTTTTCTTCTTGGCTTTCACATCAGTAATACATTGAGGACTATTTTTCTGAATGCAATGTTTTACCATTCTGTTCTATGTTTTACGTACAAATTCAGTATTGAACACAAAACCCCAAAGGATCAAAATAAAAATTTCAGATAAATGTTACTAGGCAAGAGAAGTAAAAAATTTGCAAAAGAATTAATGAAAACCTGTAAGGACCCATAAGGGCAGGATCATGGTAAAGATATAACTCAGAGGAATGAAATACCTACCTGCATAGATTTCATGTGCATAGCTTTTGGCTTGTTTTCTGTATATTTTAAAATACCTCCGATGCCCTCTAGACCAGTGCATCTTAGAATTTACTGCTTAAGAACTAGGCATCGGTTTTAAGTGCTGTAAACACATCTTCATAGACAAAGGCAGAAAAAACACTCTGCTACATGTTAGTCAAAGGGAAATAGCTACATATATTCAGCACTGAAGGCTCTATCAGTCTGTGTAACCCAAGTCTTGAAAAAGAATAATTCCTGATAGCTAATTTTTAGCACTCATTTACTTTGTGCTATTTAACATGTTATTGTTTTGCTTTTGTACTCCAAAAGAAACTTAACTCCAATTTGAAACTTTTCATAAATTTAACTGTACGGTTCCACCTGAATGCCCTACAAACATTATACTGCACCAGGCAACCAGCTGAGCCAAGGTACAGTCTGGATGGAAATTCAACAAACAGAAATGCTGAGATGGACTGACTACCTTAGCCATTCATTTATACTGAGACACCCTGTAATATTACAGAGAGGCATAGTGTAAGAATCGGAGCAGAATGGATTTGTGTATTATATTAGTACCCAACATGTTGCAGTTCACTCTCCCTACATAAGCAATTTCCATTTCTGCTCTCTCAGGCCCAGCATGCTATCTGTGACATGAATCAAATGAGATTGCAATTCTCAATTACTTAGATATAGGACAGTATTTTGCACCAAACCAATCTCCTTCAAATTTCTTCACTTCCTCTGGGAACTATGTTGGACAGTATCCCTAATGCAGAATGACTCAGTAAGCAAAAGGAGGGAGCAAAGCAAAACTGAGCAACAGCAACATCAGCCTGCAGAACTCATTACTGAAGGTTTGAGTTGTGGCTTTGACTTTATTAATTTGCAAACATCTACTCTCCCTTTAAATTGCATCACAGAACTTGCATTCAAAGGAAAAAAAAAAAAGGAAAGTGTCAGGAAAGAATCCATAATCAGAGCTCACAGTGTAAATGTGTTCTAATCCAATTCATGCTCCATCATAAGTCAAAGCTTCTCAGACTATCAACCAGACAGGATGCATGTCAGGTGAAAATACTTAACATGTATAGGCTTCAGATTCTGACAGAGAGAGGATCAGCCAGCTGATCTGAGCTTTCTGGGATTTCACCTCTTCTTGAAAAGCAAGAAAGCCACACTCCTTCCACTCCCCCTACGTTATTTGTGTAGTGTGCGCTCAGATGTGTTACAATGATTAACTAATGTAGGAGTATTCAATATAAAATGAATACAAATTAGCATGTTTAAATGACCAGTAAACAAGCAGCCATTATCATTGTGTTCTCCCTTAAAACCACAAGTTGTAAAAAGACCCCCTTTATAGATACCTGCTGGGTATGCCATAACCAATCAATAATGAGATTCCCCTCTGTGGTTTGCATACTATGTCTTACAGCAGAGATTACAATGAATCTCAAAGGAAGAGCAACATGGAATCCACCCACTCCCGACTGCCACTTAAACTAATAAATAAATAAATTAATAAATATAGATCAGCAGCTTATCAGGAAAACTTCTACAAAGTGAAGCAAAATATTAAACTAAAAAAAAAAAATCAGCCAAAAAAAAGTTGACTCAACTCATAGTAAGAGGACACTTTTGTAGCTCACCTTTACCAGAGAAAAAAAGAATTGGAAACATGTTAAAAAAATCAATCATCAAAATAAATTGCAATCTTTGAACAATTCTCCCTCAGGAAGTGAAATTATAAATGTAGATGTCAACAGAATAATATAATATGATAAAAAAACCCAAAACCCTATCTTCAAAATTCTTTAGGAAGGAAAGAAGAGTAACTCACTACAATTAGATTCATTCTAACATCTTTAATCTGCTATTAATGGAAATCTCTTGATTCAGTCATGACAAAGAATACTTAGTCTGTCAATCATCTGTCAATTCAGACAATAATATCCAAGACAGAGAACAAATACAAAACAGAAACAAAAATGCCAACCCTCTCCCCTAAAACATGCTAATATATCAATTTTGACGGCCTAAATTCTACTTGATCACAGTGAAAAGGTTATACATGAAATCAGCCTACTGTCTTGAAAATTTATTTCTAAATTATGAGTTTTCCTATCTATAATCCATTTTTTTCCCATTATTTGCCCCTACAGCAGTAGTCACACAATAGTGATATATGATAAAAAAAATTCAAAAATATTTGAAACATTTATTGAAAAGTGTCAAAAAAACAGTTTAAAAAAGAAAAGGTTTGGTTATCACAAAGTATTTCTTCTAAAGTAACTGAAACAACTCTCTTGGAGCTCATTCACTTGTAAAAATATTGTCCATGCAAATAAAAATACTAGTATTAGCTGTCTGACCGTTTTATGAAAGATGACTGCAACTGCAAAATGACAAGTGCTGAAACTAAAAGCAGTCCTCTAGGGATTCTAATAATCTCCTTCAGTAGTATTTTATTCAATTAATCATAACTAAGTCTTGGACAGAAAGAAAAAAGGAAGTAAAAAAGGCAAAATTAAGTAATCATGGTCTGACATTTAGGTTATGGAGCATTATAAAAAACAGTTTTTACCACCAAAACATTTAAATTCTGTTTTTAGAAACATAATTGAAATTCTGTACTTAATATAGCATCCACTCTTTAAAGATCTGTGCAGAATGCAAATACCAAAGCACCAAAGCCATAAGCAAGAATGAACTTTAAAGCATAAACAATAAAATAATTATCTGTTCACAAGCAGTTTTGTGGAGAGCCAATTATATATGTGAAGTATACATAATGTTCTTATTCAAGTTGATATCACTCAAACAAAAATGCAGGTATAATGATATCTTCATTAAAGATTTAAGATATTCTGTCCCTGATTTTCACTTACTGTTTACCAAAAAGAAAACAAAGAGCCACTCAAGCTTGTAAGATTACAACCTATAAATAACACTGGGAAAAAACACCCTGTGAATAAAGAGGCTGGAAGGTAGGCTCTTCTGCTAATCCAGAAACAATAGTTTTAAGTGATTAAACCTTTGTTTATTTCTCACACTTAACTTTTTTAGCCACTGGCCAATTTTTAATTTATTTTATAAGAGTCTCAAAGATAATGGATTTTCTTAAAGCTTCACAAGTAGTCTCAGTTCATTGTCCCAGCAAGTGACGGGTGAGGTCCAGCAGCAGTTGGCAGGCAAATCCACACATGGCATGACCAGGCCTACAGCTCAGCAGGTCTCTGGTGTGACCCTATCCCTCAGCCTCCTCTCCTTCACGAGCAACGTCCTGGCTTTCTAGGGAGATGTATAGTAAGGATAGGGGGAGTGGACAAGAAAGCAACGGATCAGTATAGGAACAGGAGACTTATGAAATCCTTATGAATCTTACAAAAACCAGGCTTCTTGTGTCTTTGAATAATTTCTTACGAGTTCTCCTCCAAAGCATGGGAGGAATCACAGTCCTGTGGCTGTATTTAGTGCATAACATAGATCCCTAATCTCACCAGTCCTGGCTTTTGAAAAATCTCCCAGATCCTCTCATGAAAGTTCTTCCCCATAGCAGCATTCTCCTGTCTATACTGTGCTAGCCACTCTTGTGTAAGGTTTCGTAACTTCACTTTCACTCATCTCCAAACATAAACTAACTGAATTTTGAAAGTGAATAGTCCAGACAGCCTGCTGCTTTATTATGAATTATTTAACATACTGAAAAAGCTTCAGCTTTTGAAACACCTGGGGATGACAGAGTTCTACCACCAGTGTGGCAGGGATCAGAACGTGTCCCACCTTCTCCTGCCAGGTGCCGATGCCAAGGCTAAGAGGCAGGCAATGTGGTCACAGGTCATACACAGGAAGATATTTGGTTTGCCTGTTGAAACATTTTCAACTGCAGGTCTATTTTATGAGATTCTATACAAAAATTTCCAAACATCATACTACCCAAAAGTTCACCTTCTCTGTGTAGCCAGTCTACCTACTTAGTAGTCACTTCTTTAATAAATGATGTTCCTGTTTGGCTTTACTCCAGGAGTGACTTCTAAATTCTGCAACCTGTATATTGAAATTTTATGAGTTCTGACAAGACCATAAAGTAGGGGCAACCTATGACAGAAAGCAAAGGATAAAGCATAGGAGGAACTGTAGAAGAGCACAACTCAAGTACAGAAACGCAGCAGTGCCACTTCACTGAAAGATCATTTTCCCATCCACCTATTACCTCCCAGGAGAAGCTAAAAAGATAGCCAGAAAATAAGGCTGAACAGTGCCTCTTTCATCCCAAAAGCACATGCAGGATTTCATTGCTGGTTTTTGTATTAACCTATACAATCTGTCCCAGTGGACAAACCCCTGATGAATTCTGCACAAGGTAGTGGAGTGTCGCGATTCTTATTAATGCCACAAACACTGACTAAATCGTGTAGAAACTTAGAAGTAAACAAAAAAAACCCCAATAATTAAAAGCTTTTGAAAGTTTCTGCATCATCTAAAGAATACATCCATATTGTTAAAGACAGACAATTTAAAACCCCTCAGTCTTTTGCCTGGAAACTTTTACATTATTATTGTTTTAAGAAAGTTTTTCAACCTATCTACATTCCCACAACATGATCTGGCTAAGAAAGAATTTTTTAAAAAAATTCCCTCAAGATTCATAAGCCTGAGTGAAGTCTAAGGTTCTCCACATTAGAGGAGAACAACTTTTAACTGCTCACAGTAAAAAATACCTTATTAACAGAAAAAAATGCCTTGAAACAGCCACCCAGACTCCAAATTTACTAGCTTCTGATGTTTTGGGGGGATTCTGTTTGTGGTGGGTTTTGTTTGGTTGACTGGTTTTAATATAGTGTTCAAATTTTTTTTAACGAAAAAGTAAAACAAATTAAAAAAACTAACTAAGCAAATTCCTACAACAAAAACAGAATCAAAATTACAACAAGAGGAAAAGAGATAGAAGAGCAATAATGCCTAAAAAAACCAAATATTTTGTTAAGAGCACTATTTAGGACAGTCTACTTATTCAGTATGTCTGTTCTCTTACAGATTTCTTCGTTGTAATTTTTCCCCACCTACAAACAAGTGTACCAAACAAGTGTACAAAATTTTTCAAAGTTTCTCCATTTTTGAGCGCAACAAAAAATCGAAAAATTCATAAATAACCAAGCCATTCTAATGTTAGGACAGTGCAAGCATGAGAGGAGTATGGTCTCTGTGCAGCTCACAAGGGTGAGAAGAAAGTTATTCACACAGGTTTCTTTTTTGAGAGCAACATTAAAAACAACAGCAGCAAAACAAACAGAAAAAAAACCCCAAAGAGCAGACATGTGGAACTTGTATGGTAAAACTGCGTTCAAACAGAATATGGGCATATTCTCCCAAGGTGTTCACAACACCTCTGCGCCACCTCAGCTCAGTTTCCAAGTAAGCTTTTGACAGTGTAAGTAACAAACATGGATTACACAGTTAAGGAGGGACCTCCAGTTTACTCTAAATAAAAATAACTCCACAAAACTGAATCCAGTTTTGTGCTAATGGCAGGATTAGAGCAAAGCTACAGAGATTTAAATCAGATGCCTCTGAATTGTTTTCTCCTCATTAAAAATATTGCTTCTTCTAAATTCCTGGAGCAGGCAAAAATCACTATTTGCGACTTGGCTAGTTTTGCTAGAAGCAGATCAGTGACACCTGCTAAGTCAAAAAATCTTTAAGACTCTCAGACATTTCTATTTCCTACTTTTTCAAATATATAAGGATTTGCAATCCTGGGATCCCTAGGAAAAAAATCTCATTTAGCTAAGATATAACTAAGCTCAGCAAATATGCTGTTGATAATATCTTTCACTCTCACTAATTTCCACCTCAGAGATTTTGTATGTTGAGGCTCAAAAGCATTGCTTCAGCTGTTATCCAGGACTTCCACAATGCCATGCTCAGCTAGTCTATTCATCGCTCAGAAAAAGACTTTGCAGGGCTTTACTACAAGCTATTCAAGAGCAAGCAGTTAGTGAAAATGTAAACAGAAGCATGCAATGTAATAACTACTATCAAAATAAACCAAGTGCTACTTTAAATTAAAAAGGTCATCTCCCACACAGAGAGGATTATCAATTCATTACTTCTGTCCTTACTCCCTCAACACTGAAGCAGCCATGTCACCTCCACTGCTTCTTACTGTTGCTTTACACAGAAAGGAAACAAAGAAAAGGTATTTTTCAGGTATTTGTACAGTTTTTCCAATAAAACACATTCAAGGTAAACCTTTGCACACGCTTTAGTGAATCTTACCAGAAGTCATGGAGGACTGTGAAATCCCTTAATAATAAGCTCCAGGCATCAGGCAGAAGTTGTTTAAATACATGTTTTGTATTTATTCAAAAGATAAAGCTAACATTATTAGCATGCTGGTCGAAGACACAAACGCTGCACTTGAGCTGCCCAACCATTTCAGCACTCTCTCAATGACTTCTGATCTGGATTACATATGCAGCAACATCAGCAACTTACTATCAAATTCAGAACCAAACTCAAAAGCTGACAGCTCCTGGTGGATTTTCTGGTGTGCCTTCAAATGCCTCACACAGCACAGCAGAAGTAGAGCAGTCATAAACCACAGCTGGCAGGCAGGTCACCAGGACAGCAAGTAACTTCTCTGTTTCACTGAACAGGCTTCACATCAGAAATCAGAGCTCCAGCAGATCTTTCGTGGCATTCCATCAGAGCCAGAAACCCACGTGGGCACACAGCTACGCATGACTCTGCATGCTACTTCACCACTGTTCCAATTTTAAAGATCTAGAAAGGTCTGTCAAACAAACTGATTTCACTCAGATTTCAAAAGCAGGAAAAGGATCTTAACATAAAATTAATCAGTAATTGCTGTATACATGTTATAAAAGGTGCTTCATTGAAAACTGTAATTTTTCACCTCTGACTCAAAACCCTCTTTGTTGGAAAAGCTGAGTGGTAAGTGAAGAAGAAACGAAATGTACAACCTCTTAGACTGCTCAATACCTGCAAGCAAAATATATCCATGGAATTGGCTAATTCAGTGACATGCCATACAGTGATTTCCTCAATTCTGAGCAGCACTGAGCCCACAACTCCAGTTTCATGTAACTGCAGTAACATAATGTGCAATCAAAACTTCAGCACTCAGTCAAGGGAGACAACCTTGATGCCTGATTATTGCCTTTTGGTCTGCTGCAAGTTGTGGCTGTGCAACAGGCAGCACTGCCTGCTTTGTATGCTGAAGGTGTTACAGTGATGGGTAACGTGTAAAATGAAAGTCAGAATGGTTACAGAAACAGCGATAGTGTACAGAAATAATGTTAGGAATTCTTCTACTACTAACAAACATTTCCTACAATGTCAGATTTTAAGAGCATGGGAAAAAAGATTTGGAGAGAAGCAACAATAAGAATCCTCAGGGCTAGAGTGGCACTGCTTGAACTTCCTATGGGCAAGCAAGGAGAAATGTTCTGAAATAGCTTAAGGCTATTCTTATGTATCTTGCAACCAAAATATCTACTTCACCTTTTCACAAAAACATTTGCATACAAACACACAGCACCTTCTTCCAATAGGTAGGTAGCTGTGGCAGTCAAAGATACTTCAGATAGAAATAACATTCCTCCTGGAAAGAGAATCTAACAATCGGGAGCTAAAAGAGTCTTTGTTCAACTACATTAACTCCCAAACCCCAAAAAGAATTTTCAAAACCTATTCACAAGCAGTATTTCTGCTAATTCATCAATACTATTACAGTTTCTCACAACATTTACAATTATTTTTTCCAACACTTTTAACTCTGAAGCATCCATCTCTGTTTTACCACTTTAAAAAAAGTAACTAACCCTCTTCCAATGTTGGCCATTATTTCATTGAGGGTGTTTGCCCAATTTTTACTATTTTTGTCTAATCTCTTTTTACCCAGCATTTGATTGCACTCCCTCTGCCACTCATTGTGGATCTCTCTGGTCCTTACACATTAAAGCTGATTTTTCTACAGGTTTTCTTTCCCCTGCATTTTTGAAGGAGGAAAGGCAAGTCGCAAAAATTGTGGTAGTAATGTTTGAAATTATATCAAAGATAGATCCATTGGTACAGGGGACCCTTGCTGGAAAAGATTCCAGCTGCAGAGGAACACAAAAAATTGCTACAAAGCATAACCATAGGTAATTACACTACAATCACCGGATCTTCCTTTGCATGACCAAATCGATAAGGTACACTCCCCAACATTACTGTATATTACTTGTACTTGAAATATCACCCTAAAGAGTCGACAAAAGAGTCATGGAGTGCTGCTTCAAGGACAAAACTAAAGTTCAAAATAATTTATCACATCATCAAATTGATGTTCCGATAGAGGAAAACAGCATCAGAAAACTACATCTAGTGACAAACAAAAGAAGAAAAGCTGTGTAAATCAGTTTCAAGGATAAATTCATCCCGGATTGCAAAAAGCAAAACTACATGAAAATCGCTCTGAGATTGTTCAAGATAAGGATTGCTCCCTACAGTATTGTTGAAGTCCTTGCACCACTGAGTACTCACTTCTCTGAAAATGTATCTTCTCTCACTCCCTGGGAGATTATTTCACAGTCTAGTAGACACCAGTGTTGAGATTTTTTTTCAATGCCTAGTTCTTTCTCTATCCCACCACATCATTCACAGTTAAATCCTCCTTACCATACATAGCTTTGTTCCATACTGTTTCTACCAGGGCCTTTTTTGCTTACAAGGAAAGATTATTCCCCTTTATTATCAAAAGGGAGATAAAATTTTGCTCCTCTCAAATTACTAAGCATCATTCCTGCCCTGTGAACATCTTTGTGTTATTTGTGTAAGACAAGCAACCTAAGCTGCAAAATGCACTGAACTCAGGCAGAGTTCAAAACTTTTAAGTGCATTTAAAGCAAAGAGCTTCAACAACAAGTCACACTTCAACACTAGAAACTTGCTATCAAGATTCTAACATTACTCTTAAATCAGTTCCTGTACCTCTTTTGTTCTCTCTTTTCAACAGGTAAAAAAAAAATTTGCAGAGTGAAACCTTTTCCTCACAAGAGACATTAAAAACCATGGACTTCTGTCTTGCCTCAAACGTAAAGAACAAAATATTTTTTTAATTTAGAAACAAAATGCCATTTTCACAGGGTAGACGAACTACCCAATTTCTGCCCCAAATTACTGTAGTTCTTTCTTTGACAGCATAAAGTTTACCAGGTAAAATGGAGAAAGAATCCAGGATTGCATGTATTCCTAATAAATTGAATAAACCATGCAAACCCTTACCCAAAGCAGCGTAGAATCACAGCAGCTACAACAGCATAATTTCATTTGCTGATCAGACACTACAGAAGTGCCATGCACTTCATATGCAGACAAGAACAAGAGAAACTGTCCGTGCTAGGCACAATGAGGTCTTCTGTTCCTGTAATTTCACTAAGCACCTTTATTAGCAAGGCAGAAGAAAACCTAACACCATCTTATTCATATACACAGAGATAGCATCCCAACAATATATTTAGTGTTAATAAGAGGCAAATGTAAAACTGAGAAAAATGTCTTTCTTTGACCATAAATTCACAAGGCCACAAAAAATTACTTTCCCTGAATCTGATATATCAGAGCTATGGATAATGGTCACCACACACTGCTAAGTCTTCAGCATTATGTGACAAAGATTTATTTAGATGCTCTGGGCCAATGGATCCAAACTGTGGACTGCTAGGCTGTTTCCATGTTCACAATGGTCAAGCATCTGTCAATTTTTAAGCTTTAAGATACTGCCATTAACCCTGTCTATGACTGTCCAATAAGTTTCAAGAACTAAAGGTGGTGTTTTTTCTGAAAAATATATTTTTAGGTTAAATGCAATTCTTCCCCAAACCTCCAACACAGGTTCACCAGATCCTTTGCAAAGACTTTTTTCTAACCTTGATCCCTTGCATACAAAAATCCGTCCATATATATTATTGTTTTTTCTTGGGAAATACACCACACGTACTGTGAAGTCATGAACAGGGCTACATTTAGACCCAGAAGAATTAATCTCCTCAGGCCAAAGAACAAATAGAAAACATTATGACGTTACTTACAAACGTTACTTACTTAGATACAGATGGAGAGAAGAGAAAAAGGAGGATTATTAAATCTCCACCAGATACAATTCAAAGGCACATAAAATACAAAGTACCTACAGCAAAACTATATACATAAACAAAACGCATCAGATGCAAAATACAATATGTACACGAGATTATGTTCCACTTGTCACAAGTGCCATGCAGATGGAGCTGAATTGTGACAATGCTATGCCTTAGGAGGAGGAATTCAATTTTTACATGTTACACTTAGGGACAGGAAAAATAAAATTATAACTAGCATAGAAGAAGGTTTCTTCTGAGGTACCTGGGTCTGAGACTGAAGAATCTGTGATCATAAAGATAATTCTGGAAACAAAAATGCAAGGCACTGCTACCACCCTGAGTCCCCAGGTTAAAATTTGCAATACTGCTGCCATCTCATAAAATGTGTATTGAAATTGGAGTATTTTCACTCCATGTTTACTTCTGACACTTAAATGCCTCCACACAACTGAAAGTGTCAAAAAATCTCATCAGTTCCCAGTGTCAGTGCCTACTTGGTAGACTATAAAAATCAGCAAGAGCAGACTTGGGAGCCACTACAACAGAATTCAGAAACTGCTGCCTGTGAGGAAAGCCTATCACAGCTGATGAGTAACAGAACAAAACCCTAGACTTCTAATGCTTTAGTCTCTCCTCAGCAGAAAACAGCTTTCAGATTTACACCCCTGAAGCTTAATATATTGGTCTGTACATCTTCTCTTTAGGCTGGACTGCAGCCAAAAGATTTTCTCTCTGGATAATGAACGCATGTCAGAGACCTTTTGGGAGATTCCTTCCTCTTGATTTAGAAAGTTCCTATTTCATGAATGTTGTTTTAAAACAGCTGTGGTCATTGGATCTTCAAGTATCTTCAAAAATTCATTTAACAAACAAGTGTGCAAGAATAAACAGACTTCAGAAATTACAGCAGTCTGAATACGTAATTCAGGCACAACAGCAGGTGCTTTTTACATTGTAAGCTAAGTCCTTGTTACATATTTGACATTGCCTTGGTTACAGCAAGTAACAACACACCAACAGGCTGTGTCATCAAAATGCACCAGATGGATGCTCCAGTTACACAAATCCCTTCCCTTCCCCACTCCTCTCCTTCAAATAGGATGTAACTTTTAAGATCACTGACAGGCACCAATATGGAAAATCTATGTTGATAATCACTTCCCTGCCGAAGTGTAATCCCTGTACCAATAACTTTAGTCAAAAATAATGCTAAAATTTGGATTTGATCTTGAAAGCCACAGTGCTTGCAAGGGCTTCACAAAGCTTGATCAGGTGAACGTGAGCTATGCATAACTGAAAGTCTCAGTCGAGTCTGATTTTTTTTTTCCTAAATAATCCGCTTCTGTCACCGGCCTTAAGCCCCCCTGGACACTGCCAGAAAAGGTGACTGATATTTTTTGCACTTTCAACATCCAAATTTGTCTTCCTAGAGAAAAAGAAATCAGCTAGACTCCTCTGTTTCCCACATTTCCTCCACTATGAACTCAGACTTCCTATTGACTGATGTCTGAGCATAAGAACAGGGTAAGGCCTCTTCCTCATTGCGTGGCACCAGTGGAAAACAGGTGGAATTTCCATCAGGCTGCAGAATAGACTGCTACTTCACACTGAGCATCTTTTCTCTGCAAGCACAGTCCTCCTCCCTATTCCCTAATGGCATTACAGGCTGTGCAAACTAAACGCAACAAATTACAGGTAATTTCACAGCACAAAACCTCATCTTTCAAAGATGTGATGGCTTTGCATTGACAACAATGTCTTCCCATCTGAGCATGAATGAATGCCCATGGGTGGCAGGTGAAGACCAATGAAATGTACCCAAAGGGATGAATTTAATCTGGACTGCACCCACTATTTAGTATCTAACTGAAAAGTTAACACAGACAGGGAGGCCACCAAGGTTTGTACACTACTACACTTTAGTAACTGTGTGAGATATTGCAAAAAGCCATGAAGCCTGTCATACACTGGAGAGAGTGAGTCTTCAACATGCAGAGTAAATTAAGTGACTGTGGGTTTGCGCATGATTGGAGGAGATTAGTCTTTAAGGAGGGAGGTGTATGCCTGATTTTCTGATACACTAATAATAGCAGAGACACTGGATATTATAAAAACAGAAGATGAGCAGGGCTTTTTGATTACCAGACTTTCAGATTGATTTTGGAATTATTTTAACTGACTAAAAAAAGTATGATCCTCTTCCTTCCATCACAAGAAACTCTGAATTAGTCAGATCCTGTGACTGTCCCATCCTGTGAATCCCTTCCTGGTAATTTCACCCTCTGGTTTCCAGATGTAAGACACCTACAAAAGTATACATTATCCTTTGTGTTTCAAATGAACCAATGGCCCTAAAATGACTGTTTTACACGCTGTTGCTTGAAAACACAAGGTTCTTGCACAGGCAGCTAGAAACCTTTATTTTACATACAAATGAAGAAGTTCTGTTTCTTAATGTAAAAAAAGGACTCTTACCTTACTGCTGTTCATGCTATTCTGCTATCCAGATCATAGCTGGTGTACATACACGAACTTGCACAACAGTGCCTGTGGATGCCACTGCTTACAAGATCGTAACAAAGACTTTAATACTGAAGATCAAAATTGAATTGTGAACTGTCCAGGTTTCAACAGTTACATACTGGAAGGAAAAAAAATAAAAAAAATATTTGAGCCTCTAGTCACTATCTTAATGGATAAAGTGACTGAAGAAAAGGTATCTTCAATAAAATATGAATTTACACACCAGAAATGTGACATATAAAAACTCTCTTTGCTCCATGCACAAAAAGGTTGTTCACTCCACTCTTAATTCCTAGAGAATCACCAAAGGTCAATGAGTTTCGAAGTAGGGACCTTTTCAGTTTTCTAAAAATTGACTGTATAAAAGCTGCAATTGTTCTTTTAGTATTTACTTTTCATGCAACTTTATTTCCATGCTGACATTCAGCTTAAACTGCTTCTATTTGCTATCAGGAGGAAATTTATCCTGAGGGGGGTCTGGTAGAGAACCAGATCTCCTTTAGGAAATGCTTTGTTGTCCTTGGTCAATGATAGCTAAAAATGGGACCCCAGTGACACAGGCACACAGACAGTGCACTGTCACACCTAGAGCAATGGAAAACATCAGCTGATGCTCCACATCACCTGGATAACCAATATAATCCGAAGTGTCATCCAATACATCCAATATTACTTTATATCTAAATAAACAATTACATAGGCAGTTTACACACATCCTAACCAATATACTCCTCTCTTTACGTATTTGGCCTTCTTTGAGACAAAAATTTTGTTCAAGATGCTGGATTATCTTGACTTGAAACCCAGAAATAACCAAGTCTGTAACTAACGAGAAATACTAGTTTGCTTTTTTTTAAATAATGTCATTTGATTTTAATCCAAAATATGTTTAATGCATTCTTGATCAAAGCATTAAGTCTGTGTTACTCTTAAAATATAAATGTTTCATGTAGCTTTTAAATTTGTATTCAAAAGCATCTTGACCTAAGCTGAAATAAAGACAATCAGTCTTTACAGTTTACCAAGGTAAAGAAATCGAATGATAAGCGAGGGTGTGTTAAGTCAACACTTAACTTTAACTGCAACTGAAACCGCTGATTCCAGAATCAGTGTGGGCCAAAGGGTGCCACACTGAAAATACAACGTGTTAGAACTGCCTGACTTGGACATGACTTTAAACTAGGGCTAAGCAGTTAGACTAATCATTATGAGGCTGCAGTTAAAAGTCTAAAGCCTGGACATTATAGTTAATGCAGAGTCAATATTATGAAGTACAGCACTGTCCCCTCGGGCTAATGCCCATCTCCTCGCCAAGAAGGCATCAAGCTCAAACGTCTCCTTCCCATGGGTCTTGCAGCATGGTGCTACACAAGGAAGATTTTGAGGACTCGGGGATTTTCTCATTGTTACGAAATAAAATTAAGATGCCAAAATCTGAATGGCACTGTGGAAATCTCATAAGTGGATTACATTAATCATTTATCAGCAAGGAATGATAATTGTTAAGCAAGAGCAGAAGCCTGAGTTCATCCTTATTTATCACTCTGAGACAAAAGGTGTAACAGCTGTGAATATCAGAAATACACACCAAGTTTGGGGAAAGGTTCTGTAAAATGTCCACTAAAAATGCAATGGATTTACAAACTTAAAGGCTGGTTTTGCACTGACTCTTATTTAATACAAATTTCTGTCAGCTCGCCACAGCATTACTGGGAGAAATTTTCCCATTAAGTTAAATGTGACTATATTGCATATAGATACTAGGAATGCTGTTAAATAAATATTTCATTTCTTTAAAACAGTGCTCTAATTTTGAAACTGCTGCAAAATAATTAAACACCAAGCAAATAGTTTTCTAACCTTCTGGGCAATAATTTCCTCCATCTTGACCATCTTAAAAATCCAATTAAAAAATAAATTTCAGGTCACTGAACTGGCTAATACAGCAAATACACCTGTATTTCAGTGCTTTCCTAAGGGAATGGCAGTGGTAAGAAGGACTTAAAAACCAGCACCCATCAGGAGATCACCATTACCCCTAGATGGTATATGCCCTTCACCCCAACACTTCCAGTATCCCAAATGCCAGCAGGAAAGCTAGCAGCTTTCTGCAGGGCGGCTTGTTTGGCAGAAGATGAGGAGGGCAGGCTGAAGGAAGGTCTCTGTCCAGCAGTCATATCCCATCCCATCAGGACTCTAGCAAAACCTGCTGCACAAGCTGGTATTTGACACCCATGGGAGGCACAGCACTTCATCTTCAGAGCTTCCTGTCTTGGTTAGGCCAAGAGCTACAAACATGGCATGTGCAGCCCTTGCCTCAGTCACTTGATTTGAGCAGAGCTTAGATCAGATGGCATCCAAGGGCCCTTTCCAATTCAAATTACTCTGTGATTATAAAAAAGCTGGTGTGAGAAAACTGTTAAGAAAAGAGAAGGAAAAAAACTCAGCTCTCCACACACGATACAAAAATAGATCAATCTCCTCTCCCAACACTGAAGGCAGTACCCACATCTACGTGGAACAGCAACATATAAAAAACATACTGGTTTTGCCTGTTCTTTGGATTTGAAGAGTGTTACTTTAAGCATTCTGCTGATGTTAGCATGGGAAAAACCTGGAGCAAGAGCTTTTACCCCGTGCTTCTTCACCTGACTTCAGTGAGAGCTTTTTCAGTCTCACTTCTTCTTTTAAAAATGTTTTTCCCAATTTAATTTTATTTACAATAAAGAGTTACATTTGAGACTTTGAAAGCACCAAGATTTCAAATATGATCAAAGTCCCATCAGAACAGACACTGCACAAATACATGGTAACACTAAGACTGTTGGCAGGAACTGCAACTTGCATATCAGGATAAATAAATAAAATTCTTAAAATCCGCAAATAAAACTTAAGCATATATTAGGAAAACTAAGTCACAGTCATGTATGTTTAAAATCTTCTATTATGGTATTTTTCTTTTCCTCCTCCTCCTATTTTAAAAAACCCTTCCTTTTACCCAGACCATAAGTTCTTGTCCACCCAAATTTTGAGAAAATATGTTTATTTCAAAAAAACCAAATCAGAATGACCATCACAAGATGAATTATGAGAAAGCTATTGTCTTATGTCAAGAAGTGAAAATTCTTTCAGAGAAATAGAAATATTTAACCAAATCAGTATAGGGCACCAAACCTATAAATACTAGATACTGAACCAACACCTTAACCACGTACGTACATAAAGGCATTTTTCACCCTGACATGCAACCCCAAAATAGAAAAAACAAGGCAAAAGTGAGTCAATGTAGGGTAGTCACTCAAATGATCTTTGCCGAAACGGGCAAGTTTTGTAGCCTCTGTGGCTCTGCTGTTCTGGTGTTTTTCTGACTTGTGTTCATCTTTTGGAGTTCAAAGTTTGAAAATTAAATTCAGCAGGCATATTCCTGATACACAAAAAAGGTTCAGGAGAGTTTAATTAGTTGAAAAAAGAAACTACCACTAAAAGGATTCAGCCTAAATTCCAGGGATGTGTTGTTCATTCTGACTAACTCACAGACTTTAAATGAAGTCTCTCACTCCTTACACTCTCATTTTTCTCACATGGGTGACAAGCTGGTCATCTTCTTAAGGAACGTAGAATTTATGGAAGTGCTCATCAGAAAGAAAGATGCAAGTAATTCTTAAGTGCTGGCTTATGAACAAGATCTGAACAGCCCAAGAATAGGCTGGACAACACAGGGGGAAGGTATATGGCTAAAAAAAACCACTTAAACATTCTAATTTTTGGTTTAATTGGCTAAAGATTGAAGAACAACTCCTCCTTTTTCTAAGTCATAGGAAAAATAGAGGCTTCCAGTGTGGTTTACCTCGTGTAGACTAGATACTGTTTTAAATACTTGGAATATATTTATTTCAGTTTCCTTGATAATGTTCAAAACCCACTGGTTATCCACAGACATTTACTTACACAGGCTCACGAGTGATAGAAACTTCTGCCAGTACGTGTTTCTAATTAGACCGAAATCACCACAGGAGACACAATGGACCAGGTGAGATGCCACCTGCCTAGCAGCATCTCCGTAGAAACAGAACTCCCTAGAAATAGAACTGCACTTTCATTCCTCCTCTCATGTCAATATCCATGGTTTCTAGCAGGAAGGGTTTACTGTGGAAACACACGTTCTTATGGTTCTGGAGTATCTTCAGCTAAGTCCTCTGCCATCCACAGCTGTCCTGTACCCATTGTACTGCTTCCGTGTTTATTTCTTCAGAATTAGGACAGACATTATCATCACGTGCCTGCATATGTGAAAGCAGCAAATAAAGATGTTTCCCTAGGCCCCTTCAGTAAAGCAACAAACATGCAGATTTTTGGAAGAACATTGATGCATGCAGTGTAAACAGAAAAATACTATCACACTGCTCTTAGTAGCTGACTTACCAAATCTATCATTACTATAAAGCAAAACCAATCAATATGTTTCTCAGAAACCTTTAACCCCTTTGCAGTACATATTAGCAATCTATTAGAGAGAAATGAGAGAGGGTTGTTTGCTGGAACTCACATTAAGTAGGAATCTTCACCTTCTAGGAAACAAGAAAAGTACATTTAAAAATGCATTCATCAAGGCTTCACTTAAGTCTTTGGTAATAGGATTTTGTTCAAAGTTAAGATTTAATTAATCAAGCTGCACCGTCTAAGGACAACAATGTATTCAAGTATCTGAAGCACCTCTAATATTTTTAATTATCTTTTTTTACATTTTAACAGAAAAGGTCTGTTTCTTCTAATTCATAATCTCATGCAAATCCAGAGCAGCTATGATCAATAACAGACAATTCATGTGCCAAGGGAAAAAATGCTGAATTTAAAGTATCTAGGCCATGCGATACAAGTGAAAAGTTTTAGCTCTCAGCTTGGTTTTTCCTGCATTTTGTCTATTTGAAGACTCTGGACTTTATATTATAATCCCTTTTTTGGTTTTTTAACATGTTCATTAGTTGTGGTTACCAACCCTGAATTCACATACATGTAGCAACATGGTGTTTATTTTCCCAGCTACCTTTTCTGGACTTATGATTAGTTTTTCCTGATTTTGCCTGCCATAAACTTTACCACACGCTGACACAGCCTAAAGCCAAGCAACAAAATCACTGCAAATGACTAGCCACACTGGCCTGTTAAAAATACAAAACAAGCAGCTGAACAGAAGATCCCATTTCTTTTTGCCCTCATGACTTTTCTTCTGGCTCTAGCACTGATAAGTACTGCTTATAAAAAGAAATGTTATCTACATTTTAAAGATGCACACAGTCCTCATACTGAAGGCTTTTTAAATTTAAGAACATAAGCATTGCATATGACTCTGCCATAAAATGGTATCAAAGAAGTCAGAAGCCAGCTCCTGGTCCAATTAAAATCCATTATTCAAATCTCATATGCTAAGAGTTCAGGTTTCTCATCTGTGTTGCTATTTAGACAGATGACACAAACTTTAGCCTCAAAGTTAGTACTCCCTTTATTCAAAGTGTTATGGAGTATGTATATTACCATAGAGCAAACAAAACCTTCAGATTTATAACACCAAAAACCCACACCCGATTTCCCTGCCCCAAAATAATAAGGGCATGGTGGACTACAGGATTTTCACCTTTGGCATTCATAATGCTGCCACATTCAGTACCACAAAATCTCTTCTAAACCACTAGCTCCCATGTTTTAAATACATGAAGGCAATTTATTAAATTTTTTTAAAAACCCAAACAAACAAACAAAAAACCCCCAGAATGCATTCCCTTCCCAAGAGATACAAAATTGCAAACTTGTCATAAACAAAGGATAGAGAATTAAATTAACAACTCGGGAAAATTGTGAGAAGAGTTTTATATTAAGTAACCAAACAAGGTTATACTAAAAAGCTTTGCATGTCTCCCTCTTGACACACCAAAACTATCTTTTCTATCTACCCAGATGTACCAAGTCACCTTCTCAGCATTCTTACATTTTTTAACTGAAGAGCTAATCTATAAATACTTTTGATAGCCTTCCAATAGGCTGGCCTTGCATCTGCTAAAAGACAGTACAGTAGCCAGAAATTTTGCTACTTTAAGTGAAGATAATGCACTAATGTAAAACAGAAGTATCATTTTAAGCTACAACCAGAAATGCCCAAAACTCAGAGAAATGAATTACATGATTCACAGTACACAGCCAACCTTGAACCACCATTACTTTGTAGAAATCAGTCTGGCCTAAAAGCTCACTGATGTATCAATCTCAGACCACATTTTCCAAGGAAGGCAAGCTGTCTTTCACTAGTTTACATTTCACTCATTAAACATCCACAACATTCAGATAAGGTACATTACAACACTAAATGTTCTGCTTTTGCCGAATTTCTTGTGATCATCCATTATTATTCACCGGAAACTTAATTTTTCTATACAAACATGTACAAATGCACAGAATTCAATAGTAACTGTTCCTCCCTCCTGAGTAGCACTTCTGGGCAGTCTACCCTGCCCCTTATCCCACACAGCACTAGAGACAACAGTAAACAATCACCTCTCTTGTGGTCTGGCAGCACACAGAGAAAAAACACCTTCCATGCCACCATCACCTTTTGGGAAGAATAGACATCAAGCGCTTTTTCCCAACATGGCCTGCAAAGGCGGGTGCAGCTGGTCCAGATTTAACAACATTGCAGCAGGACCTGGAGTATTATGACTCCAATAATCTGCAGGGCAAGTTTTTTAGAAGCCCATGGGCCCCAGCTGCAGAGCAGACACAAAACTGCAGCCACCTGGGTGTACTCTTATCAGCTGGTGTAACGTGACGCATGTCAAAGACAAGAAAAACGCTACATGGCTGATCTGCCCTACACCCACATTAGCTCACTCTTAATGTATGCAGCCAGGCAAACATCTCTGCCTTCTAGTTCTTCAGCAGCTATGAAAACGGCCAGATCTGCAATGCACTCTCTAAACCAAACTGCAGTTCCACAGCCCAAAAAATCTACAGCAGGAGAAAGCAAAAAGACGAAGTGTTCCGTCCTAGACCCACAGCCCCATCTCCCTCAAAGAGGAGATTTATGATGGCAGTAAAACAAGTCTTGGTAGACTGCTCCCATTGACTGATCCTTACAGAAAGCAGATGTAGTGCATACGGCTGCACTGACCACGACTGTGATTCAGGCAATCATTGTTATCAAACTGTTTCTCCGGAAAAATAATAATAACTATTATATATATATATATATATATATATATATATATATCTCAAGCCGCCTTTCTTTTCCTGAAACCAGAACGCGATAGTAGCAGATGTCATCTCCCCCCCAGCCCAGGGTGCAGAGCACGCTCCACCCGGAGGATGGGGAGATCGAGGCCCCGCTGGGTTCCCTACTGCAAACCGGGACGCAGCCGCCGACCCCGGCAGCATCTCCCGACGGAGCGGGGCTGCTGAGACCGTCCTGCTGCGACGGTGACCACTCGATCGCCGAATGCGAAATCCCCACACTGCCCCCTCCCCCTCCTATTTCTCCTTTCCACCATAGAAAAGGTGCGCGTGGGGAAAAAAAAAAAGAAAAAAAAAAGCCTAAAAAATAAATTTAAAATAAAATAAAACAAAATAAAATAAAATAAATACAGCAAACCAGTGCACTGGGGTATGATCGGCTCCACACAGCATTATTATACACACATCCCACCCCCAACAAATAAAATAATGGAATAAATAAACGGAAGGAAAGCACGCAATGCCCCGCCGGAGGCTGGGATGGAGGCGGTCATGGCCGCGTTGGCGCCGCTCCCCGCAGCCCAGGGCAGGTGCAGAGCTGCCCCGCTGGCTCGGAGATGCGCACACGCCCACGCAGCCGGACAGGGGCAGCCACAGCGCCCGCATCCCGCGCCGGGCAGGAGCCGCCGGGCGGGCCAGGGCCGGCATCCCGTGCCAGGCACCCACCCCGCGGGCCCGCTGCCTCCCCGACACCAGCGCCGCAGCGGGGGCACGGCCGGACCCCCCCTCCCGCTCCCGTCCGCGACCGCTCCGCACCTCGTGCGGGTCCGCGCCGCCTCCTCAGCAAGCAGGGCAGCTCCGGCGGGGGCGGCGGTGCAGCGCAGGGCGGAAAGCCCAGCAGCCGGCCGCTCCTCCCGCGGCCACCATCTTCCACCTCCTCCCCCTCCTGCCGCCGCCAGCACCGCCCGGGCCGGCCCCTCCCGCCGCACCGCCCTCACGCGTCAGCGCGCCCGCTCGCTCCCTCCCTCCCTCCCGCTGCCTCCGGCGGGGAGCGGGGCCCGACGGGCGTGGGCGGTGCCGCCCCGGTGCGGGCGGGGGTCGGCGCCGCTCCTCAGCGCCCGGGGGCTCCCGGCGCGGCGCAGCCCGGCCTCACGGCGGTCCGGCGCTCTCCGACCGGCTGGCAGTGCCTGGTCAGCTCGGAGCGAGGGAGGCCCTGCAGGGCACCGACCTGTCCGTTTCACCTTCCCTGAGCACGGGCCTCGCAGCCTCGGTGGCCCGGGAGGGAGGGAGGAGGCTCCCCCCGCCGAGGAGATGTGAGGGTGGGTGTGCCAAGGCACCGCACCCGCAGCGCGGCTGCCAGCGGGCGCTGGCGTCCTCTACACCTCGGGGGAAGCTGCAAAGACCGAGGTGCAGCACACCTGACCAAATTGTGCACTCAGCCTGCAGAGAGGCTTACTGCCATGCTAGACAGGGCTTGGCAGTGCCTCTTTGCCAAATTACTTACTCCTGTGTTCACATACACAAACACAGCGTTGGACCTTAACTTGCATCTGTAACCCAGCTAGCTCATATCTTCTCCAAGCTCCTGCTCCCTGTATTTAACTGCCTCAGTGGTTCCACACACGCAAACAAAATTCTAAATTCCTCAAGATAATGTCTTGTCTTTTATGGTATTTAAACAAAACAAACGATCAAAAGAAATACACCTTTTCTTTTTCACAGCCAGATTGATACCTAATCAGTTTTTCATTTTAAAAGAGGCCAGGGCACTTTAAAAAGCCTAACAACTGATGAAAAATTGTAGTATTGGCAACCTAAATTGGTACATTTTAATAGTATTGTTAATTTATCTCTTCCGGGAATGTGTTAAACATCTGTGAAGTGTTTAGGCAAACTCCGCTGCAAACTACCATAAGTAATCTACATATAAAGGCTTCTGACTAAATCCTATGATAACTTGGTGTTAAATTCTGTTTTCCCCCTTGCAGTGGATAGAGACCTTTTGGTTCTTGGTAACAACACCTATACCCCCGTTACATAGTTCAGTCACTCTGTATTGCACAGCTGCATTTTAAATGCTCAATGCCAAAATGCCACAGTGTTCTCCAAATGAAGACTTCGAAAATGAGAGTATGAAAAAAAAAAATGTTGAAAAGAATGAAGAAGTGAAGGAAACGCAAGTAATTCATTCCTTAGACAACTGCTACCGAAGTCCCTTCCTCCGTTTTTAATACACTGCAACACTTTATTTCCCTCCTATGCTAATAGTTTCTCTTCATCACTGTTTTTCTGTTCTTTTCTGGAGGAACCTAATATTTGTAGCAAAAATAAGCCTGCAGGGCAAGTCTGTTCCCTTCTTCTTTGCTATGTCCTGCATATATGGCCCTGGAATAGCCCTGGGTTACCACGACTTAAGGTGTATAGAGTATGAATGACAGATTTCCAAAACTATCGATTCTTGGAGAGCTACGTTAGATAAAACACTTCACTTGCAATCAAGTTCCTACCCCCTGTTCTTCCTCTCAAAATAATGAAGCAGTTGGTCCCGAATGTGACCTAAATTTGTCCTTCTCTAAGAGGGAGGTTTGCTCAGGTGACCTCTAGGGGTCCCCCCCGACCCACATTTTTCTTTTACATTTATATCGTTTAAAAAGATTAACAATGGCAGTCTCAATGACTGCTAAATTATACCCTAGAAAAGTTTCATGTCCTAAACGCATTTTTCTCCCACAGCTCCACTCACCGCATGTGTTTCACAGCTCATGATGACAGGTCTTCTAGCACGTAAGTTGTCCATGAACCTGAAGAGACAGACGCTGCTAGAATGCAACAGTATTAGTGTTGCTAATGCTGCATTAGCATTGACCTTCAGGCTCTTACTTGTTTTCAGGATCATCATTATTTCAATACAGAAAATTAAAACCTACTTAAAAACCAGTAGGAAAAGCACCAAGACTAATCTGTAACATTTATAAAATCAAGTACCACTACAGATGAAACAATACTGTCTGCTGGATATTAAATTGTAACATTCTGAGGGTGACAGTTTTGTAAATAGCTGCAGTAATCAGTGACAAATACGTATGAGCCAGCTTCTGGCATATTCAGACAATCTTGCTAGGTAAAAAGTGCTATGTACACTGAACCAATTTTTTCATTGTTGGGGTGGGGGAGGAGAGAGGGGGGTGTTGCTATTTATGTACCCATTAGCCTAGATAAAAGCTTTGGCCCTGGCCGTTCAGACACATTTTTCCTACATTAGTCTTCTAATCTGGTCCGTTTCTATGTATTTTCAGGAACTGGACATAGCAATGATCTTAGGTGTGCGTGACTTGTTATTTTCAGGCTTGGACCAAACAAAACCAAAACAGCTCTCACAGGTTAGAAAAGACCAGTGCAAGCTTGACATTTTTAAGGTCAGATAGCTCAAAACCCAGAAGGGATGGAAATTAATGCTTTCTACTCTCTGAAAGCTTAGGATTACAGCTTTCATATCTCAAAAAGCATTAATCACTGACTCTATAGTGGTGTGTGTGCTTTACCTGTTGCTAGAAAAGAGTAGGCTGTTTCAGGGGTGTTGGATGGTACTGAAATAGGTGGGTTTCAGAAATCAAAGTATTTTCAAACTCTGGTACTGGACCAATGAACTAAAGGAAGGCAGTTTTATGAGTAGTATCTTCCAGACTCAACCATCTTACCTTCTTTACTAGCTTCTTGGTCTGAAATAGCTAAGTTAATAGCATGGAATCAGATTTAGGGTTTTCAAGCATAAAAATGCAATTTTGTCAACTATTCTGACTTCCCATATAAAATTTCAGATGCCTCACCATCCCTTCACAGTTGCCAGAAACTGATGCCTTGGGAAGGCTGACCTGAAGCAGAGACTGGAAAGAGCTAGAGAATAAAGCAGATATTTATTAAAAGGCCTTTAAGGGTACACCTTGGGCAGGACAAGAGCCTTACCAGGGCTACACCCAAGATGGACTTAGAATGGTCACAAAATGGATGACCGGTCATGAGGTCTCACACTTTTATAAGTTTTCGTCCATTTGCATATTGGGGTTTAATTGTCCAGTTACAGCTTTGGGTTGTGAAGACCTGTCCTTGTTTTCCTTCTTCAGTCCAATCGTTGTTTATGCTCTTGGGCCTGAAAGTCGTACTCGTTGTCCTTGGTCTTCAGCAGGAAAAGGATTTGTTTTGTCTACCTGCTCTGTGAAGAGATCTTACTAGCACTTAATATGAGGCTCAGAACTACACCCATAGGCAGCACAGAATCTGAAAAACATGAAAACTAAAACTTAAGGCATCACCTTCATCCAATATGTCTGTAACTCCTTAGCAGCATAAGAGGCAGTTTCCTTCATAAAGTGATTTTCCGTGTCAGAGAATGATACCTTAACATACCTCCAAGCACTCCTGCAACCTCCATGTCCACGAGGATGCTCTTCTTTATCACTTAGATAGGTGTAGCCTTTAAGGTAGTATTGGAAGAAATCAAACACTTTAAATGCTACTTCTGCACTGTCTCTGATTATATTTAATGGCACATGAGTAATATTGCCTCTAATTAATTTGCATTCAACACTACTTTAAGTCTTCTAGTGTTGTTTCAAACATTAGTCACTGTAGCCAAAAACTTGGGGTGCTTGCTTTACAGAATGTGAAAAAACCCAAGTTAATTCTATAGCTAATGAAGTGACTAGATTTTTTTTCCGATAAGGATTGTTCATCACTTCAGCAACAAGCCAAATGATGTCCTCACTGGTGGGCTGGTGCCTGGAGTCAGGTACTTCTGAATACAGCGCCACAGAAATCAGTTATGTGATCAGCCCAACTGCTTGGCAAAACTAAGCTAGAAGCAGGCTCAGGTCCAGTTTTTTAACACGTAGTAGTGTCATGGTTTAGGAATGGTACTTCACAATTTAGTGTTGGCACTGAAACATTACAAACCATGTACCACCCATTCACTTCCCTGCCCCCTCTCTTCACCACATCCCTGCAGAAGGCTGGAGAGAACTAGAGATAAAAAAAAGCAAGGATCACGGGTTGAGATAAGAACAATTTACTGGAAGTAGCAATGAGATAACAAATGAACAGTAACAGCAACAACATTAATAACAGAGTGTACAAGAGAGGTGAAGGATTCACATGTGCTCACCATGCAGACACAACTTTACCCTTTACCACACCCTTCCCACTACGTGACTGGAAGACACCCCTTCCTCCTGCCCCTGTGCACAGCATCAGGTAGTATAGAAAAACCCTGGTATAGGTCCTGGTCATGCCCCTCCTAGCTACTGCAAAAACTTACCCTGTCCTGGTTGGAACCAGGACACAACGCCTTCTGCCTGTAATTTCACATTTTAAATTAATGATTTGGCACTACTCTCCTGATTTTGGATTTCAGCAAGTTTTCAGCCTCAATTGAGGCACTTCCACTATTAACCCCCAGAGGTCCAAGAGAGAGCAAAAGGAGATACATCCAGCCAAGGATCCCCAGAAGCATAAGCTCCCTTCTGTTAACAAAGGCAATCCAGCATTGCTTTGTGTATGGGGACTTTCAGAAAGTGTTGCAAGTCTTGTTATTTCAAGGTGATGTTTGTGACAGATATCAGACGCAATCTTTTACCTTTTGCTTTTTGAAGCACCTAAATGTCACAGTGTTAGCTATATTACGCAAAAAATATACCCATTGTATCAGACCTGCTGTTTGAACACTTTGCAACTTATACTTTAAGCCTCACCACACTGCCTGGCAGTATGGAAGTGCTCCTTTCAAAATCTTTTGAAAGAGAAGTGCCAGTGAAACTGACTTTAAAAAAAAAAAATCATTTTGAAGTGGACAGTAATTATATGTGATCCCTTTTCATGTGTCAGTCTACTGTGTATCAGTACTGTGATACCTTGCTGATGAGAATGCTGTAGGAATACAAGTCTGAGGTAGTTGGTGTCTTGGTCAAAGCTCAGTGGATACAAAAAAAAAGTAACAAAAAACCCAACCTGGCTTAACTTACTCCAAATCAATGAGAAAATCATTCAGCTAGCAGCTTGTATTCAGACCAAGGGAGCAAATATAAGAATAAAAGAAGTCCATCATTTTTACTCAAATACAAAGCAAGTGAAATAAACAAGGTTTAGCAGAGCCAACACAAGAGTCGCTGTCATAGCACTCAGGGGTATTTGCGTGGTTTGAATGGAGACTAAAATTGGATAATAAAGCCTTGGAAAATTGAAATAACATTCATGTTCTCTGAAAAAGCAACAGGAACAGACTAAATTGAAACAATGTTCTGTCTAGTCTTGTGTATTTGCACACACCTGTATTTACTTTCATTCAAATAATAAGAGCTATTAATATATTTGAAGTGTGGTTTTTAAGGTGATGGTAAAGCATAGCAATAACGGAACTTCCATATGTTAAGTGTGATTGAAGGCTGAAAATGGAGTCTCCTCCTTTGTCAAATTAGCCCAGGAGGTTGGCTTGTTTAGACCAAGTTCAGATATATTTGTTATGTTCACTATAGAAAGACCCTTTTATACCCTCCATTTCAAAAAGATTTACTTAGTGGGCAACTAACATTAGTCACTATATGATGCACGGCAGCAACAAATGAGATCCAAAGTGAATTTGAAGGAAGATGTAGATGCACTAACATCTTTTGCTCTTGTGAAGTAAGATTGCTGGGTCAGGTTGAAGAATGACTGTCATTTGGAGAGGTGAAAAGACTGGGCAGTGCACATGATTGAAAGGTGTCAGTGGATGGTTAGGTGAGAAATGTTCCGGCATTAGCACATGAACCAAGTTAAGGGGAAAGGCAGCTTTTGCCAGAGAAATAGAAACTTTGATTATCTTGCTAAGGAAATTTCAGCCTTCCTCGAAGTACATATACAGGTGAGTTCACATATAACCATTATGTCTTCAAAGAGTGAAAACAGAAGAAAGAGCAAACCCTAGGTCTACGTATTTGTCAGTCTTAGGAGAGTTGTTAGAGTACAGGAAAATTTAAATTGTTGACAGAACAGTTCCTTTGAATAGTCTGCTAGTTGTGCTGCAAAGCAAACTCCTATTACATGCAATCTCTTTTTCTTCAGACTAATTTTAGATGAAGATAGTCTGGTATTTTATGATTTATCTCCTGAGATTTTTTTGTTGGCATGGTTTTCCTACACATCACCATTAGAATAAACTGAAGTATGTTAACAGAGTGAAGGAAGTGCTTTGTTTTTCGTATTAACTTTTATTAAAATGGAGCCTGGATTTACTTATAGATTTCTTTACATTGATCTGTACTGAAGATCATCCTTCAGAAATACTTAATGCACCTCAACTGTAAACCATTTGCATTTTAATTGTTACTGTGTAACTAATTACATGAAAAGGGAAATGGCCAGAAACTGTAATGTTAGAGACCTTCCTGAGTAAGGGCTGTAGTGAAAACCGTTTGTGCAGAAATTAGTTTCAGTAGCAGCTTTTAAAGTGAAATGTGAAAGGCAGGAGTATAAACAGTTAACCTGTGAAATTTTTTTCTGTATGAAATATGTTCACACGAAAGTTATCAATAGTGAGACTGAATATTGTGGCTGATGCATGGTATATCACAAAAATGCCACAGATTCTTAGCTGTAGTTACAGCACTGCAGCATTAGTAAATATTAGGTCTGCTACTCATTAAACAAATACTTTCCAGCTATTGGTTTTGTGGAATTTAGAAACTGCAATCACAAAATACACATATATACATGCATATATATACTTGTATTGTTGAAAACCATATGAGTCCCAAGATCACTCAAAGTGCAATAAAAAATTTTCCATGCAGACTGAATTTCTCCCCCTTGAGTGCATGACCAATGTCCTATGGAGGCCCAGAGCCAGACCAGAGAGCCATGTCCCTGATGCCTCCTCAACAGGATTCATATATGACAATACATTAACCAATTTGCATTTTGCTAAATATATGCACACCTACTGTTCCTTGTTTTTTGGGTGCCTAGTAGGACCTGTGGTGCACTGAGCAGTGCAGACAGGGAAATCGTCTGCTTTAGGAGAACTATAATAAGCCCTTTCACAACACACGAAATGACTTAAACCCTCCAGAACAAAAATCACGGCAATCAGGTGATAAACAAAAAAGCACAGCTGAATCCTGTCCGGGTCCCACAGATTCATCAAAACAAAACAAATCACTCCTGTTTTGTGCCACGCCGTGCTGCTTAGCATATTTAATAGTATGTTAATGTTAATTAATGTGTCATATTCAAACACAGTTATCTTCCTGACCTGAATGGGGACACGATCCTTGTTCTTCCTATCAAACCTCTGGCACCACAGAACAAAAACCCCAAACAAATATATTCACTGATTCAGAAAATAAAAAATAGAGATAAAAAAAGTATGATAATATCCTGCAAAGCTAGTTATTGTAACAGACAGATGTAGGAAGGCTCAACTTCACTGACACAGTGTCTTGGTTTGGAAAGACAGGTATCTGCCAGGGAAACTGGGGTTTCCCTTAGAATAGAGAATGTAACCCCTCACCCCCGCCAAATTATAATTTTACAATTAAGGGCTCTCAGGCAAAGATTTGGGAATAGGAATAACAGTTCTTTACTAGGAATATTAACAATACAAATGTGGTAGAAAAACAAAACCACCCCACCAAACCAGCAAACAAACAATCAACAATTTTGAAAAGCCCTGACAGAGTCAGCTACAACCTGATGCCCTGCTGGTCAGGACGTTGGTAGCAGTCCAAAAATCCTCCTGGGGTGGCAGATGTGGTTCTGTTGGAGTGGAGATGATCCTGTAGCCAAAAGGGTCCAGAGGTGGTGAGAGGGAGTCCGGTGATGGTGAGAAGGGTCCAGTCTTCCTCCAGTAATCAGGTGAAGCAAGAGACGTTCCTCTTCCAGAGTCCCAGTTTTATCCAGGTAGGAATGGTTGGCTCCCCCCACTGGGTGGAGCATCTCACAATAGAATGATGGAATGTGAATGTACTATCTTGGGGAGGGTAAGTTTTGGGATGTGTGCTTTTAGGGGTGTTTAAATGGTCCATTAGCAGGAAAAAGATAAGAAACAATGCCCTACCTGGTTTTAACAGTTGGGCCATTATCAAAAGACACCCGCCCCACTCCTTCCAGAGTAAACAAGAGATAAAACAAAACAGCTCCCCAACTGCTTTCAGCAGATGAAAATAGAATACACATCCTAGGTTCCACAACCCAAGACACACAGCCAGACTCACAGAAGCCATAAAGCAGCTTTTATCCTTCACAAAGGATATCAGCCTTGAGGTTTCCAGACAAGCCGGTCCATCTGCCCATTCTTTGCAGTGGTAAAGCTGGTCTCTCATGCTCTGTGGTTACTCTCCTTTGGGGTGGTGAGCCCATTATTACTTTCTGTGTACATTCAGTAGGTTTCTCATGCCCTCCTTTGCCCTCCAAGTTAAAAGATATATACTTTATACTTCTGCTTCCCTTATGGAAAACCCTAATCAGATAAGAATGGAGGTAAGTATTTCTGTTCTCTCCCCTCAATGTCCCAAGACAACAGGTTGTTCCAGTGCTACTTTCTGTTCCAGTGTGATCAGACAGTTTAACCCATAAGCCAGTAAATTTGCAGTGGTTAGTTCTGCTCACAGGGATAGCAAAGAATTGACATTTCCCCAGTTCATTTTCATGTTCCCAATTATGACTCAGTGCAGCCAGCTTTGACCTCCTGTGTATCAATAAGCATTTAAGTCTACATCCCTATTATTAACCCAGTGAACCCAATTAATGCAAGTGTGTTCTCTTCATCAGTTGAAGACCAGCTGCTGACCAAGACAAACCAAAGTCCTTCTAGACAGAAGGAAATCTATCTCCTTATATTTCATGTTGCTTTCTTTTTATCCTCATTACAGTCACTCACAAACTACTTCTCAGCTCTGCTACCCTCACCTCCAATTACTCAGTTCAAGCAGTAGTTGCAGTTTTCCCTTTGTTTCTGTGGTTGCACTATTGTACAAGGAAAACTGCAACTATTACTCAAATCTCATGAGCAGCTGGAAAGTGAATTTTAATTTCTGTATTAATTGAATTCAAGCACTACCCAACTGAATAGCCCATGTTTCATGGGACTGTAGGAACCAATAAAGCTATTAATTTGAGGACTTTTTGAAAGCTTTTACTTTTCCAGACAAAGTGAAAAGGCTTCAGAAAGTAAAGAATAAAGCTGTCACGGAATAAAAAAACCTACACTGAAGCATGGTTTTCAGCTTTCCTGGAACACAGGCAAACCTGTTTGTGCAAGAGTATGTAAAGGGAGAGAGTTTCTGCTCCCTTATAGGGATCTGATCAAGGACATTTCCAATACCAAAGGGCATAACAAGTAAAGGGGGAGCCACAAACACAGCACAGAGACACAAATCCAACAGATGTTGTTGTCTAACAGAGCCAAAGACAAGAAACAAACCTAAATCATGGGTTATTAAAAAACCACAGGCAAACTGGAAAAGTTGCAACTGATGATGTAAACCTGAGGGTCCCGGGTGTACAAGGCAACTGGTGTACCTGCAGACGTGTGAAGGGTGTGCAGGAGTGGGGATGGGGAGGTAGCGGACAGTGGTAGACAGCAAGGGTACAAAAGGGACCAGTTACTCGTAAAACACAGCCAGACAGGATCTTGTAAAGATAGCAGTTATGCACAGAGAGGTTCTTCTTTCTCTTTTCCTAAGAAAAAGCCATACTGTCCTTCAGTAGTGAAGACACCCCAAGAAGAAAAGAAATGAAGATCAATATATTATCAGTGGCAACTAAATTTTCATTGCTTCACCAATTGTCTGAAGTGTTGAGAAATCTCACTGGGTTATAAGTCACATCCCATACAACTAAAGACGCATACTCAGACATGCTAACCTGGCATGACATGACAGAATTTGGATGCCTTTCAGTTTTACTTTGCTTCATGGTATGTGTTAAAAGATGTAAGCTTTTTGTTTTAGAGTGGATAATGATAATGCCCAGACTGATCTTTCTCTTCCTATCTTCTGATTGAATCCACTTAGTAATCACTAGCTGCCATGGAAACCACTAAGTGCAACTTCAGTTACGTCACTTTTCCCAATCAGAGGTGTCAGGCAGATTAATACCTCTGTTTAAACAAGCAACTTTATATGGTGAAAGAAAGAAAGACCTTTAAAACTTCACAGGTTTCACAGCTAAAAATCTTTGTTATCCTCATGTTTTGAGCTATAAGACAACAGCAAAGGACACTTAAGGATTAAAAAAAATATTAGAGGGTATGTCAGAGTTGAGAATATATTCAAGATTAAAAAAAAAAAAAAGCTGTGTCATATTAAATAGAAAACTTCTCACTTCCCTTGTGAACGCTCCACCTCAGAATCAAAAACACTTGCTCTCTATATTGGTTTTGCAGGCCCTGGTTTTTGGTAGCAGGGGAGCAGAGAGATGGCTCCTGTGAGAAGCTGCTGGAAGCTTCCACCATGTCCAGCAAAGCCAATCCCGGCTGGCTCTGAAGATGGACATGCTGCTGGCCAAGGCTGGGCCAATGAGAGAGGCTGGTAACACCTCTGTGATAACAGATTTAAGAAGAAAATCAAAATTAAGTGCACACAGTTTTCCTTCTAGTCAGAGAAGAGGAGGAGGTGAGAAAATGTGAGGGAAACGACAGGGAGACACCAAGGTCAGTGGAGAAGGAAGGGGAGGAGGTGCTCCAGGTGCTTCCAGGAGCCGAGATCCCTCTGCAGGCCATGACCACAGAGAAGCAGCTGTGCCCCTGCAGCCCATGGGGATCTAGAAGGGATGTAGAGATCCACCCATATCCCGTGGGGATCCATGGGGGATGCAGAGATCCACCCACAGCCTCTCCGCTGCCCAGCTGTAGCAGGGGTGGGTGAGCGAGCAACTCTCATGGGTGCCTGGTGTTGGGCCAGTGTCAAATCATGACACCCTCCAAAGGCTGTCATCTTTCCCTGGGAACTGCCTTCCTAGCTTGTCAACATGTCTGCATGTCAGACATAGCTCATGCAGGTAACAGCAAGACTCAGAAAAAAACTAAAAAAATTGCTTCTGTTGTGCTTTTTTCCATGCCGTGCCCCACAAACTTACCCACTCTCTGCTGATACTTCTTGACATATCATTTCCACTTCTTTTCTTTTTTTACCTCTTTTCCAGACACTGCAGAAAAGTAGTTCTCTAAGTGCTTCAAATGTCTGGTTACAAAGGAATTGGTGAATCCATGGTTTGACTTCAGAAGTGCAGAAGCCCAAACAGACTACAGAGTTAACAGACAGATACTCCACACTTCTGGAAACACAAATATCAACCTTCTGGTATCCAGCAAAGGAGTTCTAAAGCGGTAGTTCTAAAGGGATGTTAGTAGCTCTGGAAGATACAGATTTACTGTAACTAGAAAACAGTGGAAGACTTGAAGCCCTGTGTCAGAGAATAAATAATTATTACAAGGTGCAAGGAAGAGAATGACCATACAGAACTATTTTTAACTTTTCCCTGTATAGCTGAACAAGATAACGAGATGACAAGACAGTCCTAGAAACCCTTAAGTAAATTTGAGAAATACTGGACCTACGGCTGCAGCATTCACTCAGTCCATAAAGGAGACCTAAACATCTAAGTCAGTTTTGCCAAAAAATTAACAACTTTTCATAAATGAAATCACAGAACTATACATGAAATAGAATACTATTTGAAGAGCTTAACTGCAGATCGACACTGTAGATCCAGCTGTCAATATATTTGTATGTGCATAATTAGAAAGTTTACAAAAATAATGAGCATACCTCAAGTATCTTTTCATCCAGTTCAGATCAGGGGTCAGAATAGGAAGGATTCTTCTTCAGGTAGTCTCATAAAATTTATACAGCAGAATTTATGTTCTAAAGGCAGTCAACTGGAATCAAAGTACCATGTATAATAGAACTTCTAAATTACATCTATATTTAATATGAATCAAAGAAGGTATATTTTCTTAACACAAGAGGTCAATTACCTGCTTTTAATATCTGTGAAATAGTTTCCTTTCTGTTCTAACAGCACACAAATTGTACGGCACCTGGAAAGACTGACACAAGCTATTCTGGTTGATTCCAGATTTTAAAAAACACAAGCACATCACAGAACATTACACTGAAATTTCAAAAAGTTAGAGAAACATAAGCAGCAATCAGCTGTCCAAGTTCTGCAAGTCTAGACGGTATAGCCAGCTGTCTATTGCCAGAAAAAAAGTATCTTAAAAAGAAATAACTCCTGTTCACCTCTGTCCTTTTAGAAACTAAGCTTGAACAAAGACCTAGAAAAACTTTTGAAAAAAGACTAAATGTCAGTGTTTAAAAGAACCAAAAGTAAGTCTGCTATCATCACCTAATTCATAAGAGAAGATGAAGCTCCAGTCAAAGAAAATGTATCACCAAAGTGATTAGCAGTAATTACGAGGGATGTCTGTTGCACAGTAAATGAAAATGGAGTTCAGTGTTGTCAGAAAACAAAGGTTATTTAGGAGAAGAAAAGTTTATTTATAAACTGCCAACATTTAACAAAAACAGTATTACACTATTATCCATTTTCTACAGAAATACAATAACTTACAGTGGTGCTTAGTCCATTTTATCACTAATACATATAAAAACAAGTCTACTGATAAGTGAAAAAAATCTGTTTACCAACCACCACCACTAAAATTGTACCTGTAAATTTTGGAAGATATCTGCATAGAATAGTTAGAACTGTATGAGTGCTCTTTTTTATTTTGTAAGTAATTCTGTACTACTAGGATATGCAAAAAATTAATTAACATGCAATACAAAATATTTGAGATAAACCAGGTAAAACTCAGTGTGCACAACTGGAAAACAGTGCTAAGATGCCCTTCTATGTTTCTAACTAGACATCAGGAAAATGCATGTTTTATATGGTGGAATTTTGAATTCCCTTCACAGCAAAATCAGATTTATAACTATGAAAATCTATACTTGCCAGGCTCCACTGAAGGACTAAAGGCGTGGTGGAAGTTATCCAGTACTAGATAACAACAAATAATTGTAGAACATCTCAAATCAACATTATGTAGATGCATTTTACAAAACAGATTAGCTGTTAACTAGTGATAAGCATTTGTGGAGATGGAAGAGTGACAAATGTGCAGTTTATTGTTGACCATAAATGCAGACAGCGTGCCTGGAGAACAGCAACACTCAGGCCATCCACTGTTTATTAAGACATTCCCGTTCAATATTGCATCAGTTATCACACAGCACTTAAAACCTCACCAGTCATCCCTAAATATCTTGCACAAACCTCAAGGACTGGTATCTATTTGCTATTGATATGCAATACTTCCAAAACTAAAGTGTCATCCTGGTTTGCACACAGGTATATTGTATGAAACTTTTTCCCACCAGAAAAGGTGAAAAATCATGAAGGAAGGGGAGAGAAGGGGGAGTTTTGAGCTGGGGCAGGAGGTAGGGGAAAGAGGGAGAGAGAAGGAGAGGAAAGAATAGAAGGGGAAAAAAACAGAGGGGAAAAGGAAGCTTTCTTAGCTACTGATACCCTGTAGTACCCTTAGTTTTTTTTCTAGCAGCCCATTTAAACCTCTAACATTCCATAACCTTAATGGCTCCTTTTCCACAGTGTTAATGACTATACACTACACTAATTGGTTTGGGGTTTTTTGGGGGGTTGTTTTTTTTTTAATTGAAGCCATAAATACAACCATCTGTGAACGACAAACAAGTCCCTTACAATTCACCACAGTAAGTATGTCATGGCTATCAGGTAAAGGCTGATACTCTCTCCACAGCATGGCCTGATCTGAAGTCAATGCAGTTGGTGGAATTTTGAAACTCATTTCAATAGATGTAAAAATAAAGCATTCATATCACAAACAAGTAACCAGATCCTGCAAATTACTTCTATACAAGGACCCTGGGGGTTTATTACTTGCTCCTTTCTGAACTAATGAACACCCAAATTCAGTAAGTAAGCCAAGATTGCTCGTATTGACTATGGGCTTCCTTACATATTCTTTCTATCTAGCAGCTAGTAAGAGAAAATGAAAAAGAAAGAAAACAAGAAGTATTTGAGAGAAGCTTTTTAAGCTTTGCATTTAGGATGATGAGCAATACTTTCAGTAATGCCCTGTAATTTCAGGTGCTCAATTTAGAACACTTGGAATGAATCATATTGTCTAAGAAGAAACAGGAAACGTGCTAGCATTTTCCAGTAAAACTGCTTCCTTTAAGGAAAGCTCTCAAATCCAATAATTCAAAATCAGAAGACAATGAAGAGTAATTCTGAAAATATTTTACGTGATTTATTCTTACAAAAAAGAACATGAGAAAAAACAAAGTGCCAAAAAAGACTAGTGGTTTGTATTTAAATACCAATTTAAGTCACTAGTTATACTTTTCTTAGTCTCCTGTGATGCTAAAGCACTGTCCATTTCCTTTCTGGAGGACTTGTGAAAAGTATCCCCTGGGATTGGCTGAGCACCTCCAAATTTTCTCAGCTTGCAAGACCTTACAAACTCTTTCACAGTCTCAAATGCTCTCTACAAGCAATTGGAATAAACACCACCAACTAATGATTTGGTTGGTGTGTGCAGGCAGTTGCCCAAGTATCATGATAATCAGGCAGATTAATAGAGAGAGGGGAAGCAATAGATGTCACTGCTTTCAGCAGACAATCTGGCACTGACCCTGCTAGACTGAGACTCAGGACAGGTCATCCATGGAGGAGTCCGTTAGAAGACAGCCAAATGGGGGTGGTTTTTGCAGTGTTCACATGACATACATACAGTTCCACCATCCAATCACACATACATGCACGCTTATTGTGGGAGAATAAATACAGATAATTTATTCACAGATAAATTCTCTACTGATTACAAAAAAAAAAAAAAAGAAGAAGAAAATAATCCCCATCTGACAGGAACTCATCCTATGACACATTAAGACTAGTGAAAAACAAACTTAATGTTTTACATTCACTACCCTGTAGAACACTGGTCATTTAGCAGATTACTTTCCAGTGTCTTACTGTCCTGTCATAATTTTAGTCTCTCTGCTACAAAATTTATGATTTATCTAATTTATTTTGGAAATCTACATAAAATTTACAATGGTCACAACTGTGCATCTGAGAATTTTTCATAGAAAAAATATTGCAAAATATCATGTTTAAAACTAGTTGTATATCCCCCTAATAAGAAAGCTATAATAATTAAATATTTTTGCACCTATCTTGATAAAATGAACATTTCCCCACACAGAATAGTACTTTGATGAACATGATGGTGTTACAAAATTAGAGTTTATAGGCTCACTTGAATACTGTAGTGCTAATAAGGTAGTCACTACCTTGGATCTTAATGCTACTTAAAAACACTTAAGACATCTATTATTTTGATTATATGAAAGCAATAAGACTATATGAAGAAAAGTGTGTTCCCAAGCACACTTTTCAGGATGACTACCCAGTTTTAAATGCAGCCATTTCAAAAAAGAAAAACTGGTACAAAAGGGAATGAACACAGTACATATATTTTGCTTTCTAAAAACAAATTCTAGTACCTCATATCATTTATGTGATGTTTTTAACAACAGGTTAAAAACCCCACATAATTTCATCTACTCATTACATGCAGCTATTCAGGAAATCTTACCATATTAATGATGTACCAATTTCATAACTTTATTCACAATGAACAGACAGGTGTACCTCATCCAAGAAAAGCTCTTTGTTTAACCATAATTATATTCCATTCAGAAAATGTCCTGTGAAGAAAATATGCACTGTGGGTTCTCCCCACCTCTGTCTATCAAGTAGGATGCACAGCAGGTTCCAGGTGGTGCAGATAAAGTTTAACAAACCAGACTTCAGCTAAGAGTTCTGTTTTCCAGAATAACTGTTGCATGTAGAGTTTAACAGCTATCAAAAAAGATTTAGCATTCAGAGTCCTAACAAAATGGTTTTAAATATGGAATCTAAGACCTATTGTGTATCAACACACATGCTGTAAAAAGCTTCCCCATCATTACAACATACTTTGAGATACTAACTACTCTACTGAATACTACGAGGAAACTCAGAGAGTAAGTCCAACAACTGTCAGGAGCTTCCTGCAAGACTGCAACAGCAATTCAAGATACAGAATAACAGCATGAACCAGATGAGATGGTGAGGTCTATTGTACATTACTGGGTACATGTTGGCATGTGGTAGATTATAAAATACTACGCTAGAAAAAAAATTAAAAGCCAGTTATTACATGTTTAGCTTTTTTTTTTTCTTTTTAATCAATATTTATAAACTGTAAAAATGCACCCTAATTCACTACAATAGACTATGCCCTGAGAAGTAACATTACACACTAAGCAAAAGCCACTAGGAAGTGTCAGGTCTGCAGGTCAAAAGTGTAACATATGGAATTCCCTGGAAGCATATTCCTTCCATTTCTCAACAACAAAGTTGCTTCTTCAGAGGAAAAGACTAATGAAAAATTATGCTAATTCTAGTTTTTCCAACTTTAATTAGAAGATTCTTTTTTCCTTTATCCTTCAAACTCTCCCTGGAAAACTTGATAAACATGGATAAAGCTCTTGCTTTTCACATCTGAAAGAGGATATAGGCCTAGCATGAGGTTCTGAAATAACTGAGCCTGATGAACTCCACTTAAGGACATCAGTCAAAGTACTGTTGGGGAGGTAGTGAGAGTTACTCAAACACAAAGTTAGGCCACCTCACCAATGCTTTGCTACATTCTTCTTTGCTGGTTGGAAGAACAGAGAAGAGGCTGAGAAGAAACAAAGCTCTGAGTGCCCAGGGAAAATTATCATAGACAAGGACACTGAACTTCCTTTGAAACAAACCTGAATGTTAAATGCATTTGAGAATTGGTGAGTTACACCCTTTTCTTTGTATCTGACACTGATAAAACAGTAAGATCTAATTATACATATATCTCATCACCCAATGAGTGCAAAGATGCATTTAGAAGTGACATCTACGTTTCAGTGTCAGTTCACTGCTTTTTCCAAAATTGCTCTACTAGATACAATTCAGCAGTTGTGGGTTTTTCTCCCCACATTGTAAGTGCAATGGTTCACCTACTAGATTTAAAAAAAAAAAACAACAACACAAAAAAGCACTCTCCCCTTACAGAAGGCAAAACAAAACTAAGCAAACAACTACTTGTCCAAAAATTTAATCATCAAATCTCTAAAGACTCCCAACTTAAATTATTCTCTGGTACTCACATTTTGCTCAGTGTATTACATGTTTTTGAAAAAGTATGGTTTTCGAGTCTGGTTATGCAGACTAACCTTTCCGAAACTCTTTGTTTCTTTTTATCAATATTATACAGTACTGTTTTAAAAATTAATTAACTATCTACTTAGGAAAAAAATCACTCCCATTCATAAAGTTTAGCTATGCATTCTAATTAAGCAGCACTAGAACAAAACTGGAAATGCCAGAAATTTTGATTTTAAGAAAAAAATCTAAGTATTCTCACTGTATTATCACTTTGCTTATTTGTCTTAAAGCAAATTATATACAAGGTAATTAATCAGATAGTATAAACTGACAAGTTCCTTTATCCCCTATTTAAATGACACATGGATTTTGTTGTACAAAGGATATGTAAGCAGTTAATAAAACACAAATATGCAGAGATGAGTACATTAAGAATATTAATCAGAGCAGCTATAACAATGCATTCCAATAACTTAATACAAATTTGTTATTGTAGCTATCTTTAATGCTGCGTGTTTCTCCAGTGACTGTAACACACAAGACAAACAAAATGCCAGTGAAGTAGCAGTTACTGTATTTAGCAGCTGAGAATTTACCACTTAAAAACGTGATTCCTTCTATTCTAAATTCTGTAGTTTCAAATTACATTTGTTCCTCGAAACCCTTTGATGCTAGTACAAACAAATTTTTACAAAGACTGATCCAGTGAACAAAAAGAATCAATTCAAATGACACACACTACAGCAGAAGGCAATATTAGGAAAGATGCTAAACTTTTCATGAAGATGTTTACAGCTGTAAAAAAGTTTGATTTTATATTTGAAGAAACTTCAGAGGGTGAGAGCCTTGTATCCTGCAGGTTCTGCTGGACATTTTCTCTTCAGGAATGTTCACTGACCAAACTTTTAGTCTCTCATCTCTGAAACACAAAATAGCTGAAATGCCTTATGTTAAGTAGCCCTACTCAGTATGTTAACTACCAATGGCCTAAAGCCACTTTGTTGGTTTTTTTCGAGCAGTGCCCAAATGGGACTCTGCAGTAACACCAAGTGGCTAGACAGGTATGCTGCGAAGATCATAGTTTCAGAACTTCACATCAGTTCTGAACCTAATGCAGTATATCAGAAGTATCTCTTCAATCGTTTCATGCATAAGGCTTCAGGACATTGACAGTTTGAAGCAATTTAGGTATTATTCTCCTTTATCTTATAATTTATATTGTTACCATTGAAAAAGTAAAGCTTGAATTTAACAACTTACTGTTTACATTTCCTTCAAACAGAAAGATATGACTTGTTTCAATTTCACTGTTCAGTTTTCAGATCTGCAAACATTTCAAAATGTAACTATTCTAACTGGATTTAAAAAACAAAGTGCAGGGGAATATTTCCATCAGGTGCAGACTTTAAAAACCCACACTTAGGAGTTACACTACAGACATCAGTGTTTTGCAAAAGTAGTAAGAATATCAGCATCGGCTCTAATCAGAGTTCTCTGAACATTTTCCAAGTACTAAAACTCAATGCAACTCTATTCAGTTACATAGGACCAAATCTTGTCATTCTACAAGAATGCATCACTTGCGCTGACATGAATAGGAACTACACACATATACATGAGGGCTCCTGCTTAAATGATGTCAAGTTCAAAAGCACAGAACTTCGACAGTACAGCTCTAAGAACGTTAACTAAAACTCCAGATTATAGTCTGGAGGAACTATATAATGAGTTTCAAGTCAGATTCTAATATCAGTATTTTCTTCTGAAAGCCTCTGTCATTCCAGTGCAAGAGAGAATCTCTTCCCTTCCACAGTTCCCTAAGGACTGTTTCTTAGCATGCACCCACTCCTGAGATTGCTCCTATCACTAATATTTTTCTCAGAAACGTGTAATTTTTGCCAAGGTAAACAGAACACACAACTATTACTAAGTAATCTAGGACCAAGAACCTGATCTTTAATACATTGCGCTCTTGACTTCACGCTTTCCAGGTTCATATCAGTCATTAATGGGATACTGTTAATCAAGCTGACCCAGGCTACTTGACCCAGGCTACACATACTTTAATGTATCATCCACATTCAATAAACATCAGGTCCCCTGGGATGTGTAGAAGTTCTTGCTCAAGTTAAGTTCTTAAGTTCAGACTCCTGTTTGTACTTGAACATACCCATTTGTCAGTGATCACTGAGGCAACATCTTATGACTGAACTATCCTCTCAAGCCAACCCTACACCTCCTTCAGACAACAATTATGTTCTTCTGCAACTAAAACCATCAATCAAACACCACAGCATCCCACAGCATCTCAAAGCTCATGACCATGTAATACATCCATACCTATGGAGAGGCATGTGTGGATGCCCCCTGAGACAAAGCTTTGACATTGAGATGCTCAAGCCTAGATCGGTTTTATCTATGTACTGTAAACAGAGCAGTGTACATTTAGAAATGTCATTGTTAGCTACTTTGTGCCTGAAATAAATAATGAACATACTCCCAAAGACTGGAGGTGGTCTGTTTTCATTTTGAAATGCAAGAGTAAACTTCATTCATCAGACTACTTAGAAGTGCAATGAACTTCACATTTCGAGTGCTTTTTTGCTCCAAAGTGACATTTTTTGAGCAGGCTACCTGTGTTTTTTCCTCCCTCATTGTTTCTCTCTCTGCCCAACAGGAACAGCATCTTGAAATTTACAGTCAAGAGTCATTTGGGTCAGGAGATAAATAAAGCAATTATGGCAAAGACACTAACTTGAAAATCTAATCCCCCCAGAGAATAGTCTTTTCAAACAGACAATGCTGCCATTGTATAGACTTCCACAGTTGTACAATGTTTCCCCCGGGTCTGTGGACCAGCACAATTCTACTAGTGTAAAAAATCCCTTTTACAGACAAGTTCTAAGGAAATTACAAAACACACCATTCGTACTTGATTTCAAATTCCCTTAAAATTTATAGTCATGTAAACAGAGCTGTATGGTTGGAGTAGAGCTCTTCCTTAAGAGTAAAAAAGGAAAAACAAAACAAAACAAAACAAAACAAAACAAAAACAAACCACCAAAAGACCAAATACTAAAGCTCTTCAAATGAACAAAATGGAAGAGTTAGCTCCCTCCTTGCTGTCACTTTTTTTTTTTTTTTAAACTGTTTAATCTCAGTGATCAGTTGGAAGAGCTACGTCTTATTCCATCCGATATTGGACTTGTAAGGTCTTGGTTAAGTACAAGTTACCAATGTGTTATCTAGCAGGGTGAGAATTTGTAGTGTAAATAAGACATTCAGAAATGTGTATCAAGTGTTTAATTAACATGACTAACTTTGGATTGTTAATATAAAATAAATAAACAAACACCAAGTAAGAAATGAAGGTAAAGTAGTCTGTTTTAAGAAAACTATTTCCAAATACAGCCAAATACAGCTCTGACTGTGAATGAACATGTGTTTGAACTATTTTCTGCCACATTTTCCTGTATCTGCTTATCAAAATTTCAACCTGATAGACCTTCTTATCAAGCTAACATGACAATTAATATGCAAACAAAGCCCAGTAAAAACAGTAAAAGGTATGACAGCTCCAAAACTGTTACTGGACCCTTCAGAAAGAAATACTGTATTCTGGTGTTCTACCAAAGACTGCTATACAAAAATAATAGCACTCACCAAGATATAGTCTGGATCTAATAAGGTATTAGCATGATGCTATACAGGAACAAAATAGGAACAGGTTTAGCTGATACTGAGAGATTCTCCCATTCTTTTTTCAGACACTCTGTTTCATAAGCATTTCAAACTTTTTTCTTTTACCTCCTTTTTTTTTTTTTAAGTCAAATGATTCGGAGTCCAATGGTGGAAGTTAAAAAAAAGAAAATGTCATGGTAGGAAGCTGATAAGAGTGATTTCTTAGAGAGATTAAGTAACAAACAGCACTTCCTTAATAAAAATATATGCCAGTTCTTTAATAAAGTGACAGACTTCTACTCTGAAATTTAGCTTTAGGACTGACCATCAAAAGAGAGAGAAACACACAGTTAGCTAACACTTGCAATCAAGACATGCATTTGTGTCTGAAAAGAGAATATTGCACTAAGAGAAGAACCCTGAAAGCTTTAAACGCTTCCTTCACTGACCTAAAAAAGTAACTAACCATTTTCTATAAGCAGTAGCAAACCTGGCTTGGTCCACATCCCTACAAGTTGATAATACTTTATCAACAAACCGGTATTCCATTTCTGGACCACGAGAGTCCTGCACAGGAGCACGCTTCAGGCGTTTTGTTTCTTGGGTATAACCTTGTTTGCTGCTGGATTCATTCAAACCATCGACATCCATAGCTTGTGCCATGTGACTTGTTGCAGGACTGTGGTGGGAATTACTCAGACTCTCATCACTGCTGTCCACAGATGATACCACTGCACTCACAAGAGGAAGTTTGTTGCTTAAGTGCTGTTGAAGGTAGAATACACACCTTCTTCACAGGAAAAGGAAAGAAGAAGAAAAAAAGAAAGTCATGCACTGAAAATAACCTGCTGTTGCTGCTGAACTGTTTAAATTCACTTGCCATCTCACCAGATTTCCCTCACAGACACAAAATCTGCTGTCTCTGCACATGCTGTACAAGAAAGGGCTCTGTGTCACTTTAGCAAATCTACTGTTACCTAGCCAGGAACCTGCACCCAGCTAGTAAAGCAAACATTTTCTGCAGCCGGTCTTCTATCTACATTTTGTTCATTTTTTGTTGTTTAAACATTTAAAGTGTGAGAACGCTCATTAACAGCATCTTGTGTCTCTTGCACAAATTACAGGGACAAGTGGAGCTTACAGCGCAAGATTTTTAAGCCAAATCAAATTTCCCACGCAATAGTTCTTATTATGTTCTTGAACATTTTCCAAAGGCTTAGTAGCTTAAAAATCTTTTATTGAGTCGTACTTCCTAAAATCAGAACAATTTGTTTGGAAATATCATGTGAAGAATCATCCACAAATCAGAAGGAAACACTTTTGACAAAGTCCTCTTACCTATGGCACCACAAGGTTTCATGCCCTGGGTAATTATCAATCAGTTCACTGCAGAGTTCCATCTCTTCATCTAAACAGTGGGGGAGATCCACACTTTGTTCCTCTGCACAGGCAGCTTCTGTCCCTGCATTCTCTTCCTCCTTCTGAAGGCTAGGGTTTTGTTCATTAACCATTTGATTTTGTACCAGTATGTTATTGTCAGTCACCATTCTGCATATCAAGGAATTGAGTAAGAACTGGCGGTAATGAAATCCACTATGGTCCGAGACATGTGTGGATACCCAATATTTGGTAGATGAAAGTTCATCAAGGAGAACCTGAAACAAAAAGCAGGACAGTTATCAACCTGTATAAAGGACAAACTTACTACTACTGCTTCTGTATTAAGGTAATCTCTTTGTTGGAGATTTCAGCCACTGTGGTAATAGCTTAACAATACACAGAAAAGCCTTTTCTACTGCTGCTGAAAAGCATCTTGGCATCCCGGCAGAAAAGAAATTAATACTTCTTCCAAACTCTGAAAATACAGGTTTTTTAGAAATCTGCCCATAAGCTGAGTGGGAAAAAAACCAAAACCACTTCTGGTATGAAATAAGCAGTGGTTTAAGAATCTCAAAATGGTTAGTAAAAAAATACTGTTTAGAGGGGGCACAAACTACTGCTATTAACTTTATGAATTTTATTTTTTTTCCCAGTGGATTATGGGTGTCAAAAGGAGGGTGAGTTACTTAAAAGGACAAAACCCCAAACTTAATTTACACCTTCATTTTCCATGAGAGAATGTCAACCATAATATTATGTTTAAAGTCCTAAAGCCTGTGAAATACAAAAGTACTTGTCCATAATCAGGTTGCTTGATTTTACTACTGAGGAACGCTTAGAAAGTCTTTTGCAACAATTCTGGTAAATACTTAAATTGCTCACTGTAGCTCTGTTTTTAAAACTGCTGGCTCCTATAAATTGTCTCCTGTGGATTAATTCTGAGTGCTTTTAAACCTTCAAAATTCATTTCTGGAGAGAAATTCAAGTTTGGCTCACAGACAAAGCTTTTACTTTGCTTTGCTTTCTCTGTTAGTGCCAGTGGTTTGGTTTTTTTACAAGCCTTAACCTCTTTCCTCACACTGCTTCCCCTCCGGAGCCTAACTATCCAAAGAGATCAAAACTACCTTTTTCATTTACTTCTACAGACTTTTGGAAGTAATCTTAATAATCTTACTGTATACTCTTGCTTTTAACCTCTTCTCCTAAGCTACCTACATCACCTAAGACGAACAGCTGATGCAAAACAACTTTCATAGGTAGAAGTCTTTCTTTTAGATGGTGCAGCACAAAAGCCACAGCCCCCCACAAAGAAAACCATGGAAACACACAAGGCTAGCAACACAGCTTTTTTGGGGGCATCTGTTCTAAAAAAATTGGAGCAAATACAATGCAAACAGTGTCTTCTAGCCAAGACAGTCAACATGTTTTTCTAAATCTTGCCAAAAGATACCAGCATCCCTTCCTTTTAGAGATCAGCAAACTGAAGTGCAGCATTAAGTAACAGTCCACACACAGGGTTCTTAATGCAGCTAAAATTCCATGTCCGGATCTGCACTTTAAACCGTAAGATCAGCTTTTCCTTTTGTCATAGAATTGAGCTTAGTATTTCAAACTTCTGAACTTCAAAATTTAGAAGTCTATTAAGAACAACATAAGGCTCAGAAAAATCAGATTAGCCTTTATTCAGCTGTGATTGATACTGCACACATTTATGCTCAACTGAGACCTGGGAAGAATCAAATTCATTTATCTGAAATATTTATAAGCTACAAATTTACAGGGGAACATCTTAATTACACATTTCAACTCCCTCTACAAAGGGAACAAAATTATTCCCAGCATCACTCCTTACCTGAACCAGAATACCTCTTTTAAAAAAAGCAATACAGAAGATTGCCATGAACACTTTTGAGATCTACAAAAAATTGAGCCTCCTATCTAAGAACCTCAGAGTACCAGTGGAAGATGCTTCTAACAACTAGAAGTAAAAGAAAAAGCTAGCTAATGTCTGGATTCTGAGAGGTTCTTTCTTACAAAGTCAGCTTTCTCCATTTCCATCTCTATCAGTACAAGCCCTTGTACAAACCCTTTGCTACAGTTCTATGAAAAAAGAGGAAACTATATGAAAATACTCCCTGCCCACTCTTGACAACCTCTCTTCTACTCTGGTGGTGAGCTGACAACCACGGAACTGGCAGCCTCCCCCCAAATGAGATGCGTGTTCAGAGACCTTTGTCTCACTCCCTCTTATGCCCTCCCTGACCATGTGCTTGCTTGTTTTAGAGGGCTTTTCCAACCATAAACTGCAGACTAAAACTTCCTCCCTGGTCTGAGGCAATAGGGAAATGAAAATGAACTTGGGAAACAAACTTTTAAGGATAACCAGATAAATACAGCAATGTCCACTTGAAGAAACTAGTACCTTTGAAGACCCAGTCATCTAAGAAAAAGCCACGGCTTTACTGGGGATGGCTACAGGAAAAACTACTTTGTGTCTCGTGAACATTTTGTGTTCTGGTCATCACACAAGAAAAGTGTTGCCTCATGGCAATTACCCCACTACTTGTTTCCTGCTTGTTTTACTGTAGGGTCTGATCAATCAATCTCCATCCTTTAGTTATGAAACTGAGTATTCCAATCTAAAGAAAACAAAAAAGTTTGTAAATCCTTTCTGAACTACATCCTATTGTTCTATCTGCATGTTTTACCTGAAGCAACACAGGTGTATGAATTTTAAGACTATACCCCTACCACTCTCTTATCCCAGTTCTCTAACTAATTAGACACCCACCTTTTAGTAGGTATCTGGAGCCTATGATCTAACCCCACTAACTAATTGTACAGTCATGTGAGAAAGCTGAAATTGGGCTTTCCAAGGCAAATATTCCAATATCAGAAATACTAGATTAGTTTCAAACAATCTATTCTTGACAAATCGTTCATTTATGTAATGAACACTATTTAAACACTACATAAACTTGCTAATGCCATTCAAATTCTGCAGCTAGAACAAACTGAAATTTCTATCTAAAAGAAGATAATTTCTTTCTAAAAGAAGATAATGTTTTTGACTGTTTAGTGTAAGAAAGAAGAAACATCTATATCCTGTGAGAAAATCTTCCTACTGGGCCAAAACTCTCTTCTTTAGCATTTTAAATCTTTTCCTAGAGCTTGAGCTGAGATTCAGTCCTCAGTAGCATTAGGATTATCAAACCAAAGGAAAAAGAATAGCCAAAATCCTATTACACTGCCTACCTCTTGAAATCCTCCAAAGCAGGCCAACAGTTTTGTTAATGATAAAACTGTTTTGAGAAGTCATATTTAAACAATAATACAACATACAATTTATGTTTCTGGGCCTCTCCTTTCTTGAACACTTCAAACAACAGGCAAAGTTTGCATAACAGCAGAAATACAGCCCTAAATAATACAGGTACTCCTTAATTTCAGGCAACCTTGCAAGACCTAAATGGCTGTAGAATTAGTGACTGTTTTATTTGCCCATTTTTCAGCATGGTTCCAGTCTTGCATGTTGTTCAAATTCATCATACTTTTCAGATACTGAAACACAGAAATTGCTGCAGGTGGAACATGAGACACCAAGCATGTAAACAGCCTCTACAGAATGATAGGGGATGTGGTCAGAAAAGCCAAGGCAAAGCTGGAACAGGACTTGGCAAGAGCTGCAAAGAATAACAAGATGGACTGTGTAAGTACACAGCTTGCAAAGAAAGACCAAGGAGTGTATGTTCCCTGATAAGCAAGAATTGGTGGCAACTGATATGAAGAAGGATGAAGAAGAGAGTTTTGTCTCAGTCTTTCACTTGCAGTCAGGCCTCCCTCCCACTTCTCTCATGTGTCTGATCCTCTAGATTCTTGTAGGAGAGGAGCCAAGTCCCTCCCCACTATAAACAAAGAGCAGGTTCAGAGCAACTTGAAGAAGCTGAACAGCCACAAGTCTATGGCATTTGAAGATCCACGTAACAGAGTTCTGAGACAACTGGCTGATGTTGCCAAACCACTGCTTACATCTGAAATCATGGCGGTTAGGGGAAATCCCCAGTGACTGGAAAATGGGAAACACTGTTCCCATTTTTAAAAAGGGGAGAAAGGAAGACCTGGGGAACTGGAGACTGGTAAGCCCCACCTCTGTGGTTGCCAAGATCATGGTGCAGATCCTTCCAGAAGATATGTTAAGGCACATATGAGACAAGGAGGTGACACAAGGCAACCAGCAATCATGCCTGACCCATCTGGTAGCCTTCTATGACAAAGTGATACCAGTGGTCAACAAGAGAAGACCAAGAGATGTCATCAACCTAGATGTGGAAGACATTTAATATGGGTTCTGGAAGGAACTGGCTGGATGGATGCAGCCAGAGGAGTGGTCAATGGCTCTATGGCCAGGTAGAGATTGGTGATGAGTGCCTCAGGGCTCTGTCTTGGGACTGCTGCTCTTTAGTATCTTCATCAATAACACACACTATGGGATTAAGTCCACACTCAGCACATTTGCAGATGACGAAGCAGAGCAATGCAACTCACACAACAGAAGGACAGGATGCTAAACAGACAGATCTGGATGAACTTGAGTAATGTGCCCACAAGTTCAACAAATCGAAGTGCAAGGTGCTGCTCTTGGGCTGGAGTAATCCCACATATGAGCACAGCCTGGAAACAAATTATAACAGTCCTATGGAAAAAGACTCGGGAGTTCCCACGGATGAAAAGTTGGACAAGAGCCAGCAATGCCCACTTGCAGCCCACAAAACCAACTGGATCCTGGGCTGCATCAAAGTAAGTATGGCTAGCAGGTTGAGTAAGGGTGACAAAGATGCTCCAAGGACTGGAGCACCACTCCTATTAAGAAAGGCTGAAAAAGCTGGTGTTGTTCAGCCTGAAGAAAAGGCTCTGTGGTGAACTTACTGTGGCCTCTCAGTACCTTAAGGGGACTTACAAAAAGGAGGGAGAGTGATTTTTCATGTGGCTATATAATGCCTGAACAAGAGGTAATAGTTAATAAAAGAGGGCAGGCTTAGATTAGATCTTAGGGAAGAAATTGTTTACTGTGATGGTGATAAGGCACTGACACAGGTTGCCCACGAGAGGTTGTATATTTCTCCACTGAAGTATTCAAGGCTGGGCTGGATGGGGCCCTGAGCAATCTGATCTAGTGAATGGCATCCTTGCACATGGCAGGGTGGTTGGAATGAGATGGAGATCCCTCCCAAGCCAAACGTTCTGTGATTCTATGAACCTGCATGTTTTTGAGGAAGTATGTAATTAATGCCTGACTTTTCCCTGTTCTCCTCTTTTTTTGCTTTTTCCTTGCATCCTATCTTGCAAATAATCACTGTATAATTCTGCCTCTTAAAAGTTACCTACAAATTTTATCACAAGTTTCTTACTGTCTTTTATGTTCTATACTTTTTCATAATTTTCCTGTACCCCAAACAACTTCCACTAGGTCCTCTGATGAGATGCATTGGTAGTGTCATGAAAAAAACCTAGAGCCAATTCGAGGTGTGAAAGTACCTAGAGAGACTTCCCAACAGGTTAAATACATTGGTGGAGGAACAACACCACCAGTGAAATTTTGCCAGTGGTAAGAAACCAGATGGGCAACTCTAGACAAAAGTATACTTCCAAAGTCTTCATTCTAAAACAATAGTTCAGTTGGGGACGTGGGATGGCAGGCAAAATAAATGGACTTTGGAATGATCAAACAAATTTAAAATACTTCCTTCACAGGCACGTTTGTGATTTGTCACCAAATGCACTCACAACTGATAATGAATAAACTCACCAGAATAATTCCAGTTCTGCAGAGAGTTATTTCTATTACAATGTAATTATTTTTCTTTAATTAAATTAGTAAGGAATAGCAAGTGCAAAAAGCACGCAAGGTGTAATCATGATCCTCAAACTACTGTTACCAGTATAATGGACACAGAGCTGTTTAGAATTTTTATAAAGGCATAAAATGACTTTAATTTTCTTTAACAGTGCTATCGCCCTTCGCCTTTTAATAAGCTCTTTCAGATATTAAAGTTCCTGTTTTCTATTAATATAGATCTCTAACCCCACCAACTTCTAACCTCCAACCTATCTCAATCCTGCAACTCCTCTGAGTTTTCTGCAAGCTACCTTTTCATATAAACTTGCTAGGCCAGTGAGTCCAAATTCTGCCCTGTCTCTGCAATGGACATAAAAATAATGGCTATATTGACTCAACAATGTCCAGTAAATTTTGCACTGGCAAAATGCAACAGCTGCTGTTAAAAGTGAATGATGTGTCACTGCATCAACCTAATATTCACAAAGAATTCACCTAACCACTTGGAAAACACAGTAGTACAAAACTGCCTATATAATTTTAGACCATGTCACATTAACAAATTCAATTTGCTGCTGGTCTTGATGTTAGAGATGCAAAACATTTAACACTGCATAGTGTCCTTGCTGTATCTGAAATAGTTTAATTAGTTAATGTAAATGCTGTCAAAAACTACTGCTGGAACTGAAGAAATTATTTACAAGTGCTACCATGCTTTCAGCAAAATTCCTGCTGTCTTTACTTGGTCCTTCAGTATTCTGAAACCACAGGTAAGCTGAATAAGGGCATGAAAACAATGATATTACATTATCAAAATAATATCTGTTAGATATTACCTTTTTCCTCTACTAGGAATTTCAAAACTAGTGCTGGAAGAATTACTTAAGAGTTTCCCATTCCTTACTTTGGCTCACGTAGTCCCATCTATACTCTTCCCACACATATATTTGCACCAAGTACTAAGAGAGAAACAGAACTTTGTACACAAGCAAGAAAAATGTGTTATTTCTGCTGAGCAGAACCTGCTTACACTGGCAAGAAAAATGCAAAACATACTCACTGCAAGATTTTGCCCACTTTCTTAAAACATTCCTAGCTACCTGTGATAACTTCACTTGATACTCTTCATTCATATTATACAATCGGCTTTGCAAACCAGTATTTGGGTTTTTTGGACAAGAAAAACTAAGAATTTATTCTCTACTGTATTATACCTTGACAGTGAGCTTTGCCAAATGCTGTAAAACCCAGATGCGATGAGACCAGGCATTGTAGTTGCTTGGGTATCTCCCAGCAGCTTCGGAGCAGACTTTCATTTCCTCCTGCACTAGTCGGTGAATTCTCTCCACAGGTGCTGCTCCCAGGTTTCCTTTAGTTGCAAGACTGGGCAAGGAGTTTTCCTGAATTAGTTGTTGCAGCACCCATCGTCTGGTTAAACGATGTAAAGTGTTAATGGTGAGACAGCAATTTTAAGAGAAAAAAAAGGCTTTTCATTTGCATAAATCAAATCTCTCTAATATTTCTATTCTCTGAACTACACTGTAGCTAGGTAATGAGTGAGTAGTAAACAACCATCTGAACGCTTGCCATGCTAAAAGCTACTACACGAGGATGACACTCCCAACACTGTTATATCAGTTTGTTCACTCTAGGTGATCACGGCTACTAACAGCATAATAAAATAAAACAGAAGGAAACAGTAAATTTATAAAAGAGTGCAAGCAGTGTGTACATGAAATTTCTAACGGGCTCCTCTTTCAAAGTCTTGCATAGCACTAAAATGAAGTAGCCGAAGTGAGATAGAAAAAAAGTGATTTAATAAAAAAATGAACTCTGCTTAGTTTCTTTTACATCTGACAGTACTGCACACCGCAATTCAAATTGGTTTCTGTACATCACCAGCAGTAGCGAAGTCCAAAAAGCTTATGGTTTCAAGGGCTATAGGTATAAGCAAAACAAATGTTTTTACTGATGAATGGCACAGTTTTGATTTCATGTGTCTGAGATAAGCATAGATTCCCAGATGTTTTGGATTTTTATTTTACTTTGGACAAAGTTTTAGTAGTATTTTTAGAGGCAACCTCAATGCTGCATCTGCAGCCTCAACACAAAAGGGTTCTATAAAAACAGATCACAGATGTGATCTCTCTCCACAGAGCAGCACATGTCAATGGAATTGCAATGGTCCAGTGTGGAATGCTCTGGAGAGATGGACATCCTCTGTTGTGTAATGCAGAGGTTATCCTTTTCTGTACTGGTTCACATCAGTTCCAAAATCAATGAATTGCTACTTTCAAAGGTGTCAAAATTTCTTTTAACTCCAGGTTAAAAAAAATAAATAAAATACAAGTAATAAATTCACTTTCTTGAAAGAGAGAATTCTACTTTGCAATCCATATGTAAAATTATATATCTACATATATATATATAAAATAGGTAAGTCAACCACATATTAAAAAAAATGTTAGCTTATCCACTTCTCCTCTCATTTGAAGACATTCATAATATACTTGTTCACTCATGGGCTTTATCTACACTATCTTTTTCACTCCATTATCACAAAAGGACAAAGTATTGGAAGACAATATTAAAGATAATTTATAAGAATGCAATTTTAAGATGACCATGTTTCTCAGCAGAAAATTACAAGCAGTGTGTGAACACTCTCTTCCTATACACTATTTGTTTCAAATAAAGATATACAGCTAAGCAAACCATGCTCTGACTGTTGTGTAACAGTATTTTATGAAATGTAATAATTTTGAAGACTTAACTTTAAATTTTTTAAAATGCCTTTGATCCAAACATCACATTTTAGTGTTTGTTTTTTTTTTACTTCAGTCCACAGCTATGCAAGAAATGGAAAATTCAAAAATAGTCTAGGCAAAAAAACTCAAGGAGCATTGTCACGCTTTTAATAGAAGATATGCATTATTTCATTAACATCAACTTCTGAGTAAAACCATAAAGACAAATTATTTCAGCTCTGTAATTATTTCAGTTTCTTAAAATGAGCATGCTTTATAAAACAAGGAACTCTGATAAATTATATATGGAGGAGAGAATGAAAAATTACAGACTTTATGGTCTCTGTGACTACAGCATCAGAAACCCCACAAAATTAAAGTAGAGCTACTTTCTAGACAGTGCAATCACAGCATCAGAAGATCTAAAATGTATTTCTGGAACCTGTTGAATATCATGGTATTATTTGGTTTTTATGCAAAATTTCCTCCAATTAATTTGGAGTCACTTTCATGCTTGCATGCTCCTATTGCTCTTACAGTTCCTGGAATTACTACAAACAAATGAAGGATTGTTAAATGACAACTGCACAATCAATAGATATACTGACTGTATATGCACAAGATATATCTTAACCCCCAAAATATACAGCAGGAGGTCATCTCACAAAATGAATGACAGGTATTTTGACATCTTCAGTGAGTGTATCTGCCATGTATAAGAAAAACCAATTTCGTTATGTGTTACTGAACTTTACTTGTAGCCCCATTATAGGTTTTTGCATCTTCTGTCTGAAATTGAATATCATGGGGGAACAGAAAACCCAAAATTAATCATTATGCTGATGCAGAGAAATATTTTTGAAAACCTTATTTTCTAACATGTATCAATCACGGTCAGCATATCCAAATCCAAGCCAAACATTTGTGCTATCAGTCTCAAATATACTTTTTTAATGTAGGCAAGTAAGAGAAATAAAAACACTAACTCTGGGGTTAAATTTTCCAAATATGTCATCTGTTATTTTAATATCCAGTAGTGGTGACTGAATGATTTACTTTAAGTTAGAAATTATAAAAATAAAGTCACCAAACTAAAAAGACCAGTACTGACATGGAAAAGAACTCAGCTTTATTTATAAAGGTGGGCTTTAACAGAATCTTCACTTTCTGAAATGCCCATAGACAAGCAATACAGTAGTAAGTTGGAAGGAAGGAAGAAACCTAAGTGCTCAAATACTTGCAGTTGATGGAATCAGAATTTTTAGGTTGAGAATTTTAGGTGCTGCAAGACATGACAAACCTCTAAGGAAATTTATCCCCCCTCTGAAGGTGATTTTAAAAATACGCAGCAGAAAAGTTGCATATGGCTTCAGTTCTAAGTGTAGAATATCAACAGGTAGCTCCCAAAGCCAAAGCACAGTATTCTGAAATGACTGGTTCAAAGAATCTGATACATTGCTACATGTCCTCCTACACCTATGACTCTCCTTAACCAAAGAACAGAAAATAAAAAATATTAGAGAAGTCAATAGAAGGCAAAGGAAACTAACCTATGAATCCATGTTTCTGGACTCTTTGGGAACTTGGTTAACGCCAGTTTTCCAAGATGCAAATCTTTAAGTGGATTTAAAGTGCCAGACAGTATTAATTCTTTCCTACAAAAGATAAAATAAATCTGTGTGAATAAAAGTAGTAACCTGAAAACAGAACACAAATCCCAAAAACAAACTGCACAGCATCTCCTTTGTATCGTAACAGAACTTCACTGTCAAACTACCAGAGTTTAAAAAGCCTTTAGTGCATTAATCCATTCCACTATACATACATATGTACTATACATACGTGCACAAAGAACTTTATCTTAATCTGAACACATAAAATCCATTACTTCTCAAACCTACCCAGAAATTACTGAGTCAACTACCAGTAGGGTTACATATATGAATAAACATCCCTTCTTGAAATTAAGCTTTTAGATCACTGTGTACATCTGAAAATACTCTTACACAGAGCATTCCTCCACACTTATTTTTAAGTACTGCGCAAGATACAGTGTCAAGGTTCCCTAAATTTATAAAGAAAAGGGAAATGTTCTCTGTGTGTAGAATGTTTTACAAACTTAACAAAAAGGCTGCAATAGTTCCATTTACTTAAACGTAAAATAATCTTTGGTTAAAAAAAAATTTAAAATTTGCCCTGACAAAACTTAATCCAACACAACCCTTCCTAGAGTACCTCCCACAGACAGAGCAAAATGAAAATCTGTATTTGGCCCTCTCACCTTCTTTGCACAGAATTCCTTGCCCCTCACCCTCTTCTTTTCTAGCTTTATAACTCTTATTGCCTGTTCTGGGCATGTTTGTAGACATCACCCCATCACTGGTTACTCCAAGGGCATTTGTCTTCATACCCTATTCTCTAACCTAGTAGTTACCGGCTTTGAAGTAAAGATACAGTAAGTTCCAAAATTACCATCTGCAGAAAGAAAACAAATTTCCCAGAACCTGCAGAAGTCACTACTGAAAACTTAAGAGTGCAAGAAGCAGAAGCAACATTGGCATGGGTTTGGGTTTTGTTTTTTCTAATAATTTCAAATTCATCATAATAATAGGCATGGCACTAGTAAGTGAGGAGCAGATGATGAACCTTTTGACCAAAAGACCCCAGTGGGATGGAAGGAAACATATTCTGGAAAGACCTGCTATCAAATAAGAAGGCAAAACTCCTTTGCAGTTTGATGCAGAAAACATAATGTTGTCCTCAAGTTACAGCCCGAGTCTCACAAACAAATTGACATACTTCCTTTCTGTGAGTATGTATTTTCTGTCTGACTTGGTAATTTTTAGTAGGAAACTGACTCCATCTGGTACTTTGGCTTTGTGTTGCCACAATTGAAACTTAAAACCACAGTCAGAAGCTAATGGTTGCAACACTAACAGTGAGCAAATACTATTTAAAATTGAAGCAGAGTGGGGAAATACATAAATCCTTAAGTTTTGCTTCTGATAGCTACTGGGACACCTGTTTTTATCTCAACCAAGTTCCAGCAGGCTTCAGATTGGATGCTTTTAGCTGATTTTTAACAGGCAGTTCAGATACACCACCCAGAAGTGCCAGACTGACCAGACCATTCTGTGCCAGTGCACTCAAATTTGGAAAGCAGACAAAAGAAAGATTCAGGGTCAGCATGGGAGCAGGTGGAACAACTGCCTCATTACTGCAATGCAAAAGGTGACGTTTTGGTAGAAATGACTTACCACACACAGAATGAAAATACAGCCAAGATCAGTTTGATACTTAAAACAAATACATGTATGTTTTTAAGAAAGATTTAGACTACCAGGCCATCTACCTCCCAAAACCTAAACTTTCAGGGAAGAAATTGCTCTTTCTGTATTAAAACATTCATTGTAAGCAAACAGCCTCACACTTACTCTTAAAGTAAACTTCCCCTTTTGCAAAGTTGAGGAACAGTACAGACAAGATCCACTTTCACTGCTGTAGTAGAAAAGCTGGTTTCAGCTGTAATTATTTTCAAATGAGAGATTCTCCCATTCATAAAAGACCGCAAGCACTAGTATGACTGAAGTACTGTACACTCCCACATAAACCTCTCCTAAGCTCTTTCAGCTAACATCCAACTCGAAATGTAATTTCTAGCTCACTTTCTTGCCATGTGGATCACAGATAATGTTTCAGCTTTAAGGATTATAGCTCCCATAAAAGATAATCTGGAGTAATTTTGACTTGCCTTATGCTAAAACCTTTGAAGTCATTCATATCTGAAAGCAAAATGTGACTTTTCAGAGTGTTATGTTACTAAATGTCTTTTCATCAGTTGTACATGCCAGGAAGTATAACAGGAAGAACAAAGGCATTTATGAAAATTCCTTTACAATCACTTACATAAAAATTTTGGTCATTTTAACTTGCAAGACTTTTCAACTTCTAAAAACACAGGATAACTGAATTTAGATTAACAACTGGAGATATCTTTTACCCCATTCAGTAGAACAGCTCCTAGGAAGTGACACATCTACTCTTTAGCACATCATCCTCTGCCATATAAATACCCCTCTCTTAGGTCTCAGGGTTTAGGTTATAGTCCCTGCCCTTCTGTAACTTTCCAGTCACTTCTAATTTAAATAAATAAATAAACAACAAACATATGCAGTAGGAACATTACAACTGTTCAGAACACCTACAAAGGCAGACCATCCATTCCTAACTAGCCTAGATAACATGTGTAAAGTTCTGTGTTCTCCTGTGTTTCATTAACCAGATATGACTTGCTGTGATTGTCAGCTGAGCTAAAATGCTCATTTGTCTTCCACAACACCATTTTAATCTTCTGATTTGGCTCTGCCAATCCTGTGTCCTTTCCTAGGAAGGGATTTCCTTCTCTCTCTCTCTTCCTCTATCTTCAAGGTCAGTGCTTCTGAGTCAACCACTATCTCTGAAGTTTTCAGCAGAATTCAACATATGAAAAAGGGATTATCCCATCTTACAATGAAAGAGTCAATAAATTACAAGAAACACATTGTGTGCAGGGCTGCTATTCAGTAAACAACTAGAACATACTTAAGAGTCTATAATGGCTTTTTCCCCCCTCAAAGCAGTCAAATTGTGTATGGAGAATGCGAGATGAATCTGGCATGACAAACATTGTCTGAGCAACAAGAAACCAATCATCCCATAACAGATCCACCATGTTCTGCAGGCAGAGTGCAAGTATCATACAATTAGTTCTCAGCTCGGACTACCTCAGGATAAAGATTTATCACCAGCACCTAGACAGAACACAGTCAGTCCTCTACTCTGCGACTGATTACACCACACATCTGGCTAGCTTGACCTGTAATCAGAGAGAAGCTGAAATATATGTCAACATAACTAAAGTGCCTCCCCTTCAAAACAGCAAGCTCCCAGCAGAGGCCTAGAACAATGCAGGGTCAGATTCAGCAAAGCAGATCCTTTGCTAGAGTGGGCTCTCTGGTAACCTCCACAGACACTGACTGGCTTGTGTAACAAGATCTCTCTGGATGCTAAACAGAGCTTCAAAGACAGACTGACTGGTAGGTCACCAGTCAACAATTCAGGGAGTAAGGGCAACTTCTGTAGCAAGTTTTTATGTTTTGGTAAATCATAAACATCATAAATGAGAAAACAACCCTCATCCGTATTCCTTAGCATTTTTAATTCTACTTACAACTTTGAACTACTCTTCTCATGCACATAAAAGCTAACTCTTTTAGCTGTCAGGCACAAAAAAAAAAAAAAAAAAAACCAAAAACAAACAAACAAACAAACAAACAAACAAAAAAAAACACCACCAAAAAAAAAAAAAAAGGCCAGACTGATAAGGATGAATGCACATGCAATTAAAAAAAATCCACAAAACATAAACCAGAAATCAGTTTTAAGTGCCATAAGATGAGATTACTCAAACAGCTCTATTACTTATACAAGCTCCTAATTCCATTTTATCACTTCAAAGCTACTCAAGCTATACATTTTCATGACAGTAAACTCTTTGCTATCACATTCATCCCCCTTTTTTAGACACGAGAGACAGAAAGATACAGAACACAGCAGAATTTTTCAGAACTGTATCAGCAGTGAAGGAAGGAAAAAAAAAAAAAGAAAAAAAAAGGAAAAAAACCCCAAAATGCTGAATTTGCCATAACTAGGGCTGACAACTAGATGCAGCTATCATCTTTCTAGGTCATTTTGTTAATGCGCCACCTGCAATAGTGGACCATAACTACAGAAGTCCTGTTTTCCATTAATTCACTCTGAGGGACAATCATAGGTTTGTCAGCCCTCCAGTCCTTCTGAAACTATAGCTTTAAGACTGTCTCCAGTCTTACCTAGACAGCAGAAAGAGAATATTTCTCCAACTCTGAAATTTACAGAACAGTCTTAAGATTACAAAGTTGTAAGGAATTGCTGTTTCTGCACCTCCTGAAGAGCAAGGAGGTAAAATCCTGCTCCTTCTCCATTATAACCTCTGGACAAGTTCTGAAGCTTTACCAACGATGAAGCTATACGGATGGGGGAAACGTGTTTGAAATAAAGGGTAGGCACCTTCTCCCCTTCTCTTCCAGTGTATCTATTGAGCTTTGATAGCCTGCACTGGTAGTGGCAGCAAACTGAGCTGGAATCTCAAAAGAACTCACAGAGTAAAAATGACAACAGTGAATATACATGCAGCAGACATAAGTTGAGCACTACCCTCATTAACTGCAGGAGGAAAGAGGAATGGTAGTTCAGTGGGACTTACACACCCTGAAAATGTGGTGCACACCTGCCCTCATATGCAGCACTGTAATCTTCAGCCTGCAATAAAAAAACCCAACCAAAACAAAAACAACAAAAAATCCAACCAAACAAAAATCCCCAAACAAACCAACCCAACAAAAACCAGAAAAGGGCAGTCTCAAACTATTTGCAATATAAATGAAGGAAGAGATTTTTAAGGTTCCTTCCGGATGTCTTAGCTGAAAAGTTCTTGCTGCATCACTAACAACCACTTGAAACAAAGCTTTCAGCTGACTCACATAAGGCCCAGGTCTTTTGATGGCATTTTTTGAGTGCAACATACCTCACATTCCAAGCAGTGGTGAAGTCAGGGTTCAGCAGTAGCAGGGTACATGTGATATCTATCAGCTCTAAAACGATGGAACAAGAGACACTAAGATTAGTAATGATTTGCACACAGCATTGATCTCTCTGCAGTCCCTTACTCCCTCTCATTCCTCAAAGTCTCTCTGCTACAGGCTGCTGTACCTCTGTAAAATATTGCTCTCATTGCAAAAGAAATGATATCTTAATTTAAGAGAGAGCAAGATCTTCCACATCCTCCCTTTTCATTATTGAAAATAATGAACTAGCAATGAGTATGCCCTCAGCAAGGAAAAATCATTATATAAAATCCTTGAGTATTCAGTGATTTTAACCACACACACTATATACGAGAAGCAGAGAATTCTTTAAAGAAAATCCAAAGATTTTTAAATACTATAGAGAAGTAAAAATATACCCTACTATTTTAGAACAAGTCTGAGCTGCAGATGGCTGCCATATACCATACTGTTACAAAAAATACACATACTGTAAAAATCCTGTAGCTAAAAAATGAAACACCCAGCCTATGAATGAGGATAACAGAAGTACTCCCTATTGAACTGCACAGAAAACACTTTAAATACGTTGTGAAGCACTTCAGATTGAAGTTTTAACACTAATTCAATAAAAAACCCAAAGCAAAACCCAAAGCAAAACCCAAAACATTTGCTTGCATCCCTGCATTTATGCACTGTACACCGTAGATTCATGTATTACACTTACTTTAACCATGTCATAGAAACTTAATGTGACTATCCAATCTTTTACTGCCAATTAAATTTGGCTACATTCTCTCCTAATAACCCTGCATTTAACATACTAGATCGTACTTCAGGTAATTTCCAGCAAATAAGAGGTACCTCATTACCTGAAGGAAAAAGAAAAGGATGGTATCTCATGGAAACAGATTTCTGGTTAGTGCAGTTAATATGACTGCAAAATTAACTGTTAAGAAATTCAACAGTAAGGGACACAAATCAATTCAAAATGCAAAGGGACACAGCTTCATGTATTTTTAAAACAAGAGTCAATATTTAAGCAGGTCTAAAAGTGAAATACCTTCATGTATTACTGTGTGTCTAATTGATCATTTATGTCCAAAAAAGACATTTCGTGTTTTCCATTATGTTCTTCCCTAGGAGGAACAAGCTAAGCCACCATATAATGCAACGGGTGATGGGGGGGTGTGGTGTGGAATTCTTTAGTGTACTGTTGACTTTGCACTAAGCTGTAATGTTTTCAAAAATGTCTCAGGGAATGGACTTAACTTTCTATTTTCACAAGTTTTAGTTAAACCCCTCTTTGCTGCCAAGGAATAAATATTTCTCATACTCGCACAGCTTCTTCCTCATTTGTTGCCTGAATATACAAATACTATTCCTTGGTTTACCCAATTTCTGAACCAGCAAAGTATTTCAACACTCATTTAATTTTATGCAGCTGACTATCCCAATCAAATAACCAGGATTACTCACATACACAAAATCAAACACATACATAAAATTAAACATCTGCTAAGTGTTTTGTGGCTACAAAAGTGTTTCAATTTTACATTCAAAAATTAGTTTGGAACATCTACCAAAACATCATTTTTAAATGGAGGTATAGTTAAAATTGAGAGCTGTACATTTTCCATTTTACCTACAATAATGGTTTAAGTAATTATTAGATACTACCACTGTACATGTTATATGCACGTCAAGCAAAAGTTTATTATAGCTTATATCAGTCCTTTGAATACTTCTCAGAAAAGATTTTAGAAGTCTATTTAGAAAAATACAACTTGTTTAGTCATGACTTCCAGTTAATATAACCATTCTGGTAATCTCAAAGGTCTGTAACAGCATCCAATCAGGTCCAACTTAAACAGAACTTGTTTGCTTTTTTTTCCGTTTTCCCATTACAGAGGTTCACTGCACCCTGAATATTATCAAAGGAAAGATGCAGATAAAAGGGAAATCTCCAAGTAATACCTAGTTCTTTCATATAAATGTTCTTTGATGTAAGTAACAGATGAAGATTCATGAAGAGAGGATTCTGAGCCAGAGATGTGAAATTACACAATTTAGTAACCTCTAAGCCACTTTTTAATAGGAAGTCTTATGACAGATCAGGCACACAATGATAGTAGTTGCCAACTATTCCTGGTGTCAGTAACAAAACCCACCTTTTATTTACAATTTAAAATTACTTTCTACTAGATACATTTCAGGCAAACTATTGCATTATAGGTGCTCACACTGAACAGGTCCTTTTGCACAATAAAGTCTCCCCAACTGCAAAAGAACAAATAGAACCTCTTGTCACACATTTTAAATTGACTTTTGTAAATGGAGAGACAAAGCGGAATGGAGTTTCATTTTCAAAAGAAAGCCAAACAAGTTGCAGGCACTAGACTAAAATCCATGCTATTGTAGTATTCACTGACAGGGTTTTCTGAGCTGCATTTTGAGAGGAAGGGCTCTGCAAGGTTTCACCTGTGAGGCAAGGCCCATGGACACCATCCCTGTGGCACTGGCAGGTGTGACAGCATCACAACAAAGCACCTGCAAAGGTGTGACTGGAGCAGGGTGCTAGCACACAGGTAATGGCTATCAGCTGTCTTCAGACATCCAAAAATGTGACATAGATCTCAATGTTTGTAGTTTGGAAAAAGTATTCTCTGTGTGGAAATTTCAATGGTTAGACTTTATATTAACACTTGCGACTAAAATGAAGTCTCCCTGCTGAAGATCTGCAGCGTAATAACAATACACATCACAAACTCCTACCTCAGACTTCCAAACGCACTGCAATGAGAACCACTGGT